>JABWIB010008784.1:0-11957 GCA_016617825.1 Platyplectrum ornatum | reverse complement strand
AAATGAGGTGCCTCAGCTTATATTCGGGTTGATTTATACAGTATATACGGTACATTTTTTAACTGTATAGTTCAAGCTAAGAATGGTTGATGTTGATGCATGTTGATTCTGATACAACTAGCACCAGCATGGCCAATCAAGAGAATCATTTGAAACTATTCTTGTGGATTGTAAATATACAGACCTCCCGGTTATGACATTTTCATTTGACATTGCAGTTTTTTTTTGGGGGGGAAGGGGTTGTTTTTTTTAAAGACAGAAAAAAACACTGAACAGCAAATGCAGCAATCTTGTCCCATGAACAGCCTNGGATTTTTGGCTCAAACAGGTGGAAACCCCTTAGAAAATGTATCCCTTACAGACTTGAAAAAAGAAAAAAAAATNAAACATATGTCCAACTAAAATGATAGTAATAATATTTCAATAATGAAATGCAATACTCTTTCAGCCATTAGAAACAAGTACAACAGGAGTCATAGAAATGAGATAACTCTGAGCATGATGTAATAAATGATCAAATATGAGGTTAATGAGAAAGTCACGCAGGAACTTGTGATACCACATGCCTATAAGATTATATTGTTAACAGTCTACAGTAAAACATTTATGAGGGCTAACACAATAAATCTTGTTTTATAAAATAAAAAGGGAAAATGGATTTCCCTTGCTGCTTTATCTCTATTTATGAAAACCCTTTCTAGGCTAAAACCATGAATTTATTCTCAATCCCTATTTAAAAATTATGGAAATTAGCAATTGTGCAGGTTTTACTATGAAACATTAAGTCACAAAAACCTAGTAACATGTCTCCATAAATCTAGAATATGGTAAGGTAAATGCAATGTTGAGGCACCTACATGAAAGTTTTAGCTTGTTGCTAAGAAACTAATGAATGAATTGGAGCATGTCAGCACAGTTTAGCATTGAAGACATAATATTGATACACACCACAGATTGTGAGCTTTATTAAAATATTATAGCTAAGAATGTCATCACTGTCAGCAAATGCAGAGAATAAAGTGGACATGCCCTAGGTGTAAATATGTGACTGTAGACAGTGAGATGAAGCAATGAAGATCACAAGAAATGTGACAGCTTGTAACTAATGGGCAGAGACACGCTCATGCTCTCTCCTGGGTCGATTCATTGACACATCTTAAAGTACTTCCCCCCCATATGTGCTGCAGCCGCTGGCTCAGTGAGCATCAATGCAATAAGATGGACTGTGCATATATAATGTATGATGAGCTACATTAAATTGTGTTTCGCCATCCGTCCTTTATTGACTGTTCCTTTTTGACTAATGAGCATTGGTGGCTATTGCTTATACAATTTATGTTCCAGTTGCTAATTTGCACTGTAGTTTACGTTTATTGCTTTCACTAATTTACTGCTTTTGGTAAGATGTTTTTAAATACTTCATTCGTTTTGGGGCATATTTGTTAAAAATTCTGCTTAAGACAGTGGTCGTCTGAGCCCTAACTATAGCACCTAGCCATCCACTAATATAACAGCAAATAATGATCTACTTTACATCTAACAATCTGGTGCTGGAGATAGCAGATCAATGCTCTGTCAGAAGAAATGCTTATTTTTTACTGCAAACTCAGCCAACCCTAAAGGTGGCCATTCACGGGCCGATTTTTACCCAAAACCTACAATATTCGTAGTTTTGGGAAATAATTGGTCTGTAGATGGCCACATAAAAAACCCCAACGGTGACAAAACGCAGAAAAACATAAACAAACATCATGGGTTGATTTTCAAATTGATTACCAATGTTCGTTTGTTTACCTAAAAAAATTAAGAAAAGTTATATTAGCATATAACTAATTATTTTGTTTTGGATTTGCATTCAAATTCTGTCCATTTTAACAGTGGCATAACTATAGAGGGTGCAGGGAGAGCAACTGCTATGGGGCCCGGGGTGTAGGGGGCCCACTGCCACTCACTGACCGCCACTATGTGTATATATATATATATATATATATATATATATATATATATATATAGCATGTGTGTGTATATACAGTATATAGTGAGTGTTAATAGAGTGTGTAGATTTAAGCAAGTTGACAAGTCTGCATTTCCAGAGGGGAAGTCCTTGCTATTAGGATCTAGTGTTTTATATATTGTCTGTGGACTCTTAGTGGATGTTGATTTTCCAGTGTCTTTCCCTNTTTGTGATCTAGAGAAATTTCAAAATAGGGTGCACACCTGCTTGTGTTTGTATGTATGCATGTGTATGCAGGTTAGGAGATTGTAATACTTAAAATACAAAATTAGGCAGCATGCATACTTAAATAAAGAAGAAAAGTGGAAATGAAATATATGAAAAGTGGAATGAAATATATAGAAAGTGCACAATCGTCTTCTCTATATCACCCAATTTTCTTCTTTTATATATATTCCCCAATATGCATGCTGCCTGTTTTTCTTTAATTATTTTTATTTTTGTATGCATGTGTATATGTATATATATATATATATATATATATATATATATATATAATGTGTGTGTGTGTATGTATATATCATGGCAGAGACCTGAGTCGGAAAGAAGCCCCTTAACAAAAATTCTATGGGGCCACAGAGTTCTAGTTACATCCATGCATTTAATTTTAATATAACAGTTTTTGATNTGTTTATCATTTATTTAAGTTAGAATCATAAACTAGACATTTTCAGACTTTCTAGTTTTCAAACATTTTTAGATTTAGTTTTATGGAAATGGAGACGGCAGAGATATCAAAGATGCATCTGAGAAACAATTATTGATTTCCCAATCTGGATTTGGCAGACTTACTATATAACTGAGCTTTAGCAATGTATTCCTACCTGAAACCCTTGGACAAGTCACATCCAGGCCATTTCTGCTGTGTATCCTGGGTGCATAAAGGAGTGGGTCAGCTAATGTCATATATATCTTCCATTAACTATTTATTGTGAGCAGCATATTGTTGATTAAAAATGNGAAGCTCACAAGATCACAAATGATCACATTGTTCAACCACAATACACAATGGAGCAGATGCGTGTCACACAGAGCGTCCAGTCACACATTGTGAAAGGAGTCTGTGAACTCCCGTCATTCTCGTCTTCTGTGTGTGTATGTATGTGTGTAAGTCAGGGGCTAGCTTATGATGCTAGACCCCAACCATAACTCATTTGTGCAATTCAGCTGTCCATGCGACCACTGACCACATGATTCAGGGCAAACCTTCCCCAATTCATTAATTTAAAACTTTCCCTCTACCCACCAAGCATGGGTGCGGAGAAGGGCCAGCCCAGTGGACAGAATTTCGAGCGCACAGGACATTCTGCCAGGCAACATCAGAAAAATGCATGCACGCTTCCAGTAAATTTGCGCAACTTGGGCTGCAGACGGGATCCTGGGTCCATCCATTATATCAACATGCAGGTTTCAGATACGTGAATTTGCCTGACACAATATTTATTTATGATGGCCACAGTACTTCAACATTTCCTGAAATATGCCTGTCCTTTTATGTGACAGGCTGCTTATCCAGTTTACAATTTAAAACATTTTGCCTCTCTGCTTACTCAATAAACCTCTATTAATTTTTTGGTGTCAGGAATTGGGAAAGTTTCCCCTCAATTCTGAATCATGCAGACATAATGTACTAGTTGTAGTAACTAACCTGAAGGCTCTATTGTGTAGCTGGAGTATATGCCATTAAACAATAAAAAATGATGGATGTGTTGATTAATAGTTTTTATGAAACCGTGGCATTTCAAAATCCAGCAGGACCTTGCTGCCCAAACAGCACTACCAGCATTGCCCTTTCTGGCCTTTTATTAGGAATTATAAAGGTCAATAGGATAATAATGAGTTTTCTTGATTTTTAATTTGGTTCCATCATATTTCTAAAATAACTGCATAGGGGTTAGCAAACATATGTAAGACATATTTGCATGAATATAAAAAGTGTTGTATAATGCAAGAAAAGACAAAAACATGGAGTGGATTTTTTTTTTTTTTATTATTCCTCCATGAGTCTTTTATATAGGCATAGTACAATATCTTCCCCAATGTAAGATCACTAATTGCTAAAGAGATTTATTAAGTCTAATTATTCAGTGCTAAGGAAGTAAAGATCCATTAATGTACAGGTGTCGCTCTAGGATATTTAAGAAGTCCTATAAATAAGAGTTATATATACATATATAGTATAGTACACACAACGAAACGCTGACACGCATTTTACACCATATTCATAGGTGTGGTATGTACACAACAGCTGTAAAGCAAATCTTTATTTGTGGAATTAGCATATAAAAATATTAAATTATTATTATTAGATAATTAATTTTGGTCGTTATGTTGAATGAAGCACATATTATGTAAGANATGNTGAGTTTTCTTCAGTCNACATTAACCATCTTCTGCATTTGGNTATGTTCCATTAATGCTGGAACATGTTAATTAAACAATAAAATCACATGAACCCATTAATATGAGCTGTCCATAAAATTGTAACTCGGCACAGTGAATTATGATGTCGCATGTAATGACATGTTAATATTGGGTTAATCAAATCCAGTGTAAAATTAAACTTTATGCTAGAAATAGAAAAAGTTGGCTGGTCTTATAGCATCCCTGGGGTTGCCAGTAATTAGTTCTGAATAAAATATTACATGTTTTCATACCTTTCCATAGGGTTGTAACGCTGTAATGAGATTTGTAATATATGCCATTTATATTTTGAAAATGACACGATTTCTTCTTCAAGTTATTAATGTAATCACAGTTGTCAATGCGAGTCCTTATTATTGCAATAATTTCTGTATCTAGAAATGAAGTATACAGCCTATAAAGCTTTACTATCCCCTGTTCCATCCTTCTCCTCTGCTAAGCATTTTTTATCATGAGCCTGAGCTACATCAACTTACCCAGATCATTTTATGTAAATAAGATCTTCCTATGCTAGAATGGTTTTTACCTTTACTTTAACCTGCGCTCATTCAGCAAATTGTCATTTACCTGCATTTGACACAGAAGTTTCCACGCTATATCTGTTTTCTCTACTTGTCCTTGTAGGTCTCAATCTGATTGTTTTCACTTAGACAATTTTGGAATATGGCACCCAGGAGCACAACACGGGTTGGAAATAAGTGTGCCAGCGCTGCCTGTTTCCAGTCTAGCTGTCTCTTNGCAGCATAAAGGCTTAAACTAGTAAAACATTAGGATCTGTATTTACCATTTGAAGCCGTCTGCAGGGGTAGGGTTTGTGTTTCAGTTTTAAGAATTGTATAAACTAATGTCACATCTATAGCATCCATGCTATGTGTAAATGTTCCTAAGCACATTTTCTACTGATGTGATGTTTTGTCACATATGGCAAATGGGAACAGTCAGTTATGTCAGTAATCTTTCCAGACATTCAAGAAGAATTTGTTGCTGAGGGCTTGTGTGCTGCCTCCTGACTTAATATAATCCTTATGTATTACCATTTTAGGTAAGATAGGTTCTTGGAAACTATATAAGCAGACCAGGAGTGGATTGGGAAAAAACAGCAAGAGGCCACATGTTGGCGGGACCAACTATAGGCCGCGCTAAATAAAGGAAATGTGATTAGCACTGAATAAAGAACTTTGATAAGAGCCCTGACACATATATATATATATATATATATATATGAAAAAGAGTTACAATCTAATACATTTCACAATACAATAATTAAATTTACCCCAATACCATGTAGAAAGCATCCTAACGATCATCACCCAATTCAGCAAGCAGTATAGCTGCCTTCAACATGGAGAACATCCTAGTGACCTCTATTCTATCCAAATGTCATCTAAATATCCACCACCTATTACTCTGATGATCACAGAGTGGCTGCACAGTGGCCTCCAAAGCCACCTAATATAGCCAATATGTGCTTTACATAGTGTGCTACCTCCCATTTAAAAATCCAGCACTTTCCGCTGGGTCTACCTCTGACTCAGATCAGTGGTCGAAGTGGAAATTTAGAAGTGGGGGTATGGAAACACTGAATATAATAGATGTCAATGGAGATTTGTAGTTTTTTTTAATTACATCAGTGAGAGAAGTGCCGGTATGGTATACCCCCGTATACACCCCCACTTCGAGCCCTGACTCAGATACAATGCATAGCACTGGACTGAATGAAAAGGTTAATGATGAGAAGTATGGAATCAGGAAGAGGCACTTAAGAAATTTTAAAGCTAAAACTCTGTATTTCACTGACAGTATATTATATGTTATCCACCACTGGCAGTATTTTAAACTGCATTACTATCATGAGACACATTTGAGCTAATTGCACTGTATGTGGTGAACAAAGAGACTTGACAAACCTGCCTTGAATGCAATTCAGCAATTTTATATGCTTCTGAAAACATTACCCTCACTCACACCTATGTTATTATCATTGATCTTCAATGTCATTTTTATTATATTTATTTACAGAAAATATTTCCTAATTCAGGCATAATAATATGCAGTACCCTTACNACCTTTAGCTGGACCCCTTTCTATGTCATTCATCTGCATACACATTTCTGTGAACATTAAACCAAATGTTGTAGTGTGTAGAGTATAGACAAAAACNTAACTATTCTGTGATGCTGACTCAAACCAGGGTTAGATCGAACCCCAGTGGTTCAGTGAGTCTTATGAGTATGGTGGGTATGGGTCAGGGTTGACAGGTGTGCTAATATACGTTTGGAATTCACAACACAATAAGTGTATGGCATTTCCAATGTTTCACCATAGGAAACTGAAGGCTATTTTTTTTTCAAAACTTTTTTATTGGAGCATATTGAAAAGACAAAATCAAAACAGTACGTAACAATGTCAAATAGCTGCGTAGACAACAAAGTATAGGACATGTAGGCATGCAAGCCCAGAAGCTTGGCAAAAAACAACGCAGAGCAGACATGTAACATGACAACAAAAATGTGTAGGAAAAATGGGCCAAGGAATATAGCAATGAGAACAAAAACAGCCCTGGGCCCCATATAGTAATTAGCAGGGGGACATCGAACTGGGAACCCCAAAGTGTGGAATTGGAGGTATAACTGAAGGCTTTTTGATTGTGATTTTATGTGCAGCTGATTCATGGTTTATTTTATGCACTAATAANTTATATATCTCTATGTTTTGAATTTAAGAACCACTGGTTTAGTTGGACCTTTTCCAGGATTTAACAGTTAATGCATACATATAAAATNATCTATTAACAGAGGAATTAGTAATGATTAACTTTTACAGTATGTCTGATATTTGCATATTTATTATATAAATAAAAATATACTATAGGAAACACATTGCTTTACAGTTTTCATCATGGGTATTTCATTCTAAATAAGTTTTACACATCTATGTTAAAACTCATGCTCGCTATTTAATCCGTGAAACATTGTGTAAATTACATTAGATGTGAGAGTTGGAAAATGTAAATGACAAAATTTAGGAATCATNCAGAGAGCNAACACATGGACCACTGATAAGCANATGTTTCTTAAGCANGGGTATAGCAGCGTAAGCTCTCATACCCGCATGATATTGGGGAGTGACAGGGGAGTCCCCTCTCTTGCACACCTTGTATGAACAGAGCTAGATCTGGTCCATGTAGAGCAGATGGTGCTTTTATTTTTACATTTTGTCTTTTAAAACTTTGCTTAGGAAAAACAAGTTGCTAAATAAATGTAATTATTAAGCATTTTAAACAGTCTCCTTCCACAGTATTGAAAAGACAAGTGCTGTAAAGCAATTTACAGACGTTCTGTTTCAGCTCATTAAAAAAAATTACAGTGGCTTGGCTGTGAGGTGATGTAGACATAACATTACTGCGAGGTCAGGTCTGCTATAAAAAAAGAACTTTAATGCAATATTTCAGGACTCAACATTTTTTATTTTTATAAAATATATGAACCAGACCAAATACTGAGAAGCTTTATGTTTCATATGGATATTCCTNTGTGTATACATATATACAGAAGACTGATAACAAAAGGCAATAATTAATATAAGGAATATTTTGGAATTTTGGCCTGTACTGTCAATAGGTCAATATTTTAGTGGTCCCTTAATGTGTATTTATATCACTTTATTCAATATACAAACAATATATAAAAGTGGTTACCAGTTGCCAGAGAGGCCTTTATTTGGATTGGTGGAGTGAAAAGGGGGGTTAACTCTTTACTGAGAGTGATCTACAGTGAGAGCTGCTCTTATGGGTAAGGAGAAAGTGTGACCTTAAGGATTTACGATTTATCCTACTTGAACTCTTTCCTCTTTAGGGGTACTTTTGTTTAGATCTAGTGCTAGCTACACATTCAGGAGAGCACAGCCATGCTGCCAATGGCGTGAAAACGTGGTTATGCGGTAATGCACCCAGAAAGTTGCTGTGCTGGGCCCAGAATTTCTGTTGNCGGCNCTGCTTACGAATANAGCTGCAGCAGACTTCTGGATCCAGTCGTTTCTATGTAGTGTGTTATCATATGTGAATAATAATGATTCATGGCTTCTAGAAGGCAAAAGAAGAAAGGCAGAATTCTTATCAGCTTTGCAGCAAAGTTAGCGAAATTCTTTCATTTTGGAATTTCTTAAGAGTGTTGGTTTTACAGATTTCAAGAACCTTTCACTCGTAACAGAAATGCCACCCACTAGACCTGAAAAGAAGATTAAATATAGTTATGTGTGAGAAAATGCATCTGTATGTCAAGTTGAGTGCTTGCATTACATACTCAAAGTCACTGTTAACAAAACATTCTTTCCACCCCTGACGAGTCTCAGCACCTGAGCTCCCACGCAGGCAGGGATGGAACAAGTAGAATTCCCTGTTCTCATGATGAATCCAGCAGAAGCAAATGTATTTTATTTGTTTACATTTGCATACATATTCTCTCATTTACATTTAAAAAGGCTGAAGGAAATCTGATGTAAGTGCAAAAAGTCAATGCTCTTCTATTCATTTCTTACCTGAAAATAACACGTGGTGATAGCAATCCAATGAAGCCACCTATATGGATCCACCTATAGGGACAGCAACTAAATTGTTACCTATGGTCAGGTGACTCTGTGAGCCCTCATAAATTTATATATTAAGCGCATTATGATTATGCTTAAACACAAGATCCTCAGTGCAGACGATAGCTTCATTCATTTAGCAATGGTGAAGACAGACCTTGTAGTATAACCACTGTTGTGAGTACTCAGCAATGGAGCACAATTGGTTATATGCTTCACATAGTCTCCATAAAGGTCACTAACATTAATATCAATAAAAGGCGACACATTGCGTCCTATACAGACTTTATAAAGCCAATGGTCTGACGCATCTAGGTGGTGACTTATATCAGGTGATCGCACCTTGNGCCTAATTAATGGACTAAGCATTACAGAAAACATCCTTTGCTTGCTATAAACATTATCAGCCTGAAATCATTTAGCATACATTTANTTATAGTATGTTTTTAATATAATAAAAATAATTGCTTCAGCGTCACACAAAAAAGTACGCAAGGCACTTGCCGTATATGAATATTAACACTTTGGGGCCGATTCAATCCCTCGCGAAGACGGGAAAAAACGCGAAGTGCGCTTTTTCCCGTCTATTACGGGACTGAAACCTTGCGTCATTTTGTACGCGGCTCTATGAGCCGCGAACGAAAAATGCGAGTTTTCCTGCCTTACACAAACAGCGTAAGGCAGAAAAACTTCGCGTGAAGGGGATTGAATCGGCCCCATTATATGGCGTGATTAAGCGTTCAAGTTATTTATTTATTAATGCAATCACGGCTAACTTCCATTTTTTTCCTTTTTTATTTATTTATATTTAATTTTTGCTTTTCAATTTTTCAACTTCTATGATGATACAAAGATTAGATTAATATATAGAGGTAAGGTTAAATATAATAAAAATAAAGAATTGATGTGTTTTACACATGTAGAGATGAATTGCTGAATAATGTCCTTAACTTTTACAATTTAGAACATCCTCCAGCTTAGCGACACTTAAGCCATAACAACTAGTANCTCTGAAGTTGCTTTGACCTATTCTACTCATGTGCATATGTTTTAAACACTGTTTGTTCATGGTTGAGNTCACAGTAAAAGCAGACAGGCAGTCTACCTAAATGTAATTATCTTGACATAAAGGAAGAATACTACCTAAACTTCTCTTTATCATACAAGCTGCTTCTCTGCATTCAATATATCTTTACTCTGGTCTTAAAAAACAAGTAGTATTGTGTACCAGTTATCTCATGAAAAAAGTAAAGCATCAAGCATTGACCTTAAATAAAACCCATTCATTCAAACAAGCTGAATTGCTCAGCTATAGTATACACTTAGCTGATATATATATCTACAGAGAATACACAGGNATTTGGCACAAACATATGCAGTGAATAATTGACTCAATCTTAGTACTCAGTCAATGAAGACAGCAAATATCGAAGGCTGAAAAACATACTACATATTACCATATTACATCATATTACACCCTTGCATCATATCTAATCAATCATGCTTGCATCATAGTTCTAATGATAACTGTTGCATTTCAAATATGCATGATATTTTTAAGAGGGTGTGGTAATGTTACCTCTTTATTACATACAGTAGTGACCCCAATTCATAATATAATATTCACAGTAGTGTCCATAGTTCCTAAAATGTCCCTACATAGTGCCCCTATTTACAGTTCATTCAGTGCATCAACAGTAGTGACTCCAGTTAAATTACCAACATAGCCCTATATTAATGAAATTGCAGGAATGGAAAAGTAGAATTGTTGCCAATAGCAACCAATATGATTGTAGCTTTCACTTTCCTGTTACATACTAGTTTAAATATTGTTGCTTTTTATTCCTGCAGTTTAGTAAATCCCAGTGTCCCAAGTTAAGTAGTGCCTCCAGCACAAATTTTGTACTCAAGGAATCTGGTTGAAAACCTCTTCAGAGGATCTTTATTTTAGGATTACTGCTGAAAATATGCATTATACCATGCACGATCTAGTATTTCCACCAACAGCAAAAATGTTTGTATTTTGGAGTTGATTAGATATAAATATATTCAATTCAATAGTTTAATAAACCGTTCTGTCATTAGCATCTGTGGAGCATCTAAATGAATGCATAGATATAGTATAGATAGAATTCATCTTAATTCTCTCTCCAAGGATTTCTCAGCCTGTGTTTCCTTGTAGAGAAGACACTCCGGGAGACACCAGAGACAAGTACCAAAATTCTATTGAGGCATAGGTGTGAGCGTGCTTAGTATGTGGGATGAGGGAGACACAAGTCGTTGGTCTTTGAGATACCAGCTTCTTAGTTAAAGGAATTTTAAAGAGATTTGCTGAATTTGTAAGCAACAGTCTCAAACAAGGATGGTTTACTCTATAAACTCTATAAAATAGGTTAGTTTTTAAAACACCCTTGTCAAGTCTAGAATTCTATTTGCTTTTATACTGCATTTGTTTTACNTACAATATGCAATTTTCTTAAAATGAAAAGAAAACCAACATATAGCACNAAATCAACATTTCTTTAGTAGATTTGCAAAACTTATCAATCAAGAAGGACATCTGTGTTTTATGTCAGCAGTTTCCTGACACTTTCATCTTCTAGAGTACTGTAGGAACAGATGGTAAAATAATCTCTTGTATTACTGAAACATTTCTGATACAGAATACAAAAATAATTATAAGAGAAATATACATATAAAGTAGCCTTTGCTGTAATACATAGTACACCATAAGAAAAATAGTTAATAATTAAAGCACAAAAATAACACCTTCAGGTTTTCAGACACTAACAGCGTTCTATCGAACATGGACCAGTACCAGACCTGTACTGTGCTGCACATAGTGGCATGAGAGAAATGAGATTTGGGCACTTGGGTAAATGAACATTTGGTGGGGGGAATAAATTATATAGTAATAATTATTGTTTTTATTAAA
>JABWIB010008781.1:0-13818 GCA_016617825.1 Platyplectrum ornatum | reverse complement strand
CTGCGTCTTAAAGGGGTTAATATATTGTAATATGTTCCCTTTCCTCTATATACATATTCATTTCTTGCATCTTATTGACATTTCATCACTATCCCTCCAGCCNCTATTGACTATCCAAGTGACTGTTGAGAATTTCATTTACAAAATGCAAAAATGTTTTCATTGCTACAAGACGTTTCGCACAGTGCAAGTACATATCTCAAGTTACTCCAGGGCGAGAAGTATTTTGCATTTGATTAATTCTGTAAGTTCTTAATTTCACAGCTGCCCAAATTCTAACCTGAAATGCTGATTGAAAGAAAAATGCTAATGCATGGATCAGTTCACAGCATATGTTCTAAAGTCTTAGGGAAGGAATTTGCTTATTACTAATATATGTGTTACTATTTAAGCTTAATAAAATTAGTCATTAATCAACCATACCTGTGGCATACAGTATTTTAAGGATACCAGTAGAACAGAAATATAATCTAGCTCCAAACTCTCACTCCATACCAGTCTTTGTCACAGCATTTGTCTACTTCTCGTCTTTGTATGATAAGTTTGTTATTACAAAGCTCTTACTGTCTTTACTATGCACGTTTGTCCTCCAATGAAGCAATTAATACACGTTTTATATATTATTCTATCAGTCAGATCCTGTTAGTCACATCCTGATTTTGGGGCACAGATTTAGTTCAGTTTGAGATGATTCTGTTTTAAACTCCACATTAAAGATTCCTGTCCACAAAATAATGGACACACATAGAGCCGTCGCCAGGAGCACCCAGGCCGGGCCCCCCACATAACGCTAGAACGTTGTGACGTCACTACAGGAGGCCCTCGGGACTTAAAGGGGGCAGTGGCCCGGTGCCCTGTACTGGTGTGCCATTTAGTGAGTGAGTTTAGGCAGGCTGGCTGGTACACCAGTACAGGGCGCTGGGCCACTGCCGGGAGGTGGTGGAACGGCCGGGCCCGGGACTGATGGCGGCCCTGGACACACACGCAATAAGGACAACAACTTGATGTTTGGGGCTTTTTTTATACAACCTCATCAGGGCCCTATTCCCCACCCATTCTGTCTGTTACCACCCAGTCATGTCTTAATAATTGAAATTGTGAAGCAGTATGTAATCTGATGGTGCTATATAAAAACCTATTAATAAATAAATATTGTCCTACATCTTCATTTACGATAGTTGGCTGGCATATGAAACATTGAGCGTATGAAACATGGAGCTTTCTATATTTAAGTATTGGCAACACTAGTGCCAGGTATATTTTGCTNCTTATTATTACATTATAATTTTAAGCCGTGGCGTGCAAAGGACAAGCCAATAAGCTACCATTCTATTTTATGTGCAGAATCCTGAAAGCATTGATTTATGCATACTGTGGTTCATTAGTTCACACATGCAGGCTGTTGAAGATGAGATGCACAGTTTATATCTCTCATCTGATCCATTTGCAAATGAAAATTACAAGTTAGAAATCTATCACACTATACAGACTCTGTACAGGATCTTATTTATTTGCTCTGCTCTTCTGACTACTAATGTAATATTTTACAATGTTACTGCCATGTTGCTGTATGCGCGACTGTCTCCGCCATGTGTAGATTTCCGGAAATGTGTCAAAATGCTGCTCTAATGCGTAATAGCACACAGGTTGTGCTGCTATTGGAAATGGTTATCTTCTCCATTGATTCTCCACCTAGCCGTTACTATTAGAACTACGTCATAAAGCGTCATACCTGTATTAGAGACTATTTGTAGAAATACTACACTTTTTGAGTTTACATTTGTGTGTATTTCAAGTGCACTACTGCTTAACTTTATCTAGACATAATCCGCAAGGGGTAGACAACACTTTTATCCACACTTGTGTGAGAACCATTGTATTCTGTATTTACGTATACTATATATATTATATTGCTTTCATCTACTATTAATTTCTTTTAACTTTTTATTCTTTATTACCTTTAATATATGTATGTCTTAGCAAAAACTCTACCTTTTATACACGTCTTTAATCTGGCAACTCCTTCAGTATATACTTTTTCATTCTACTTTTTTACTTTATAAACGCAGATTCCGGATAAGGAGTACTGAATATATATTCTATTATTCTATCCTAATAAATGTCTTATGTTACTTTGTGAAAAAATGTTAGTGTGAATATATTCATCATTATTGCATTACAAGCTAATAGGAATAAAAATCATAAATGTTATAGATTCATTCAGTGATGGTAAGGGTGACATCTATTTACTTGCCATAGTACATTATTTAGAAAATACGTATAATTAGGGGTATATTTACTAAGCAGTGAGATTGAAAAGTGGGGATGTTGCCCAAAGCAACCAATCTCATTTTCCAATCTCACTGCAATGTCACCGCTTAGTAAATATACCCCTTAGTGTTGTGTTTTTTATGCTTATATTCCATGTGACTTTAAATTGCCTTGAATCCTACTGCTGGTAGAATAGTTTTGTTTCTGTTTATAGCAATATGTAGTACTGGTTTTACTAAATTCTGTTGATCGACATGAACATTTGCATCAGGTATAAGATGCTCTGATTATGAATATTACAGTTCATATACTTTTGCAGTCACCTGTTTTGAATTAATTAACTGATAGAAGTTAAAAACCCTCTTCAAGTCAAGTGATTGCAATATTTGATTGGGATACTCAGGAGCCGAGCATTCTGTCTCTGCTATAGTTATATATGCTAAAACCCTGTGTGAAGACTGTAAATACCATTATGTGAAAACTGCTAAATAGTTGTGATCTAACATGATTGCAAGTGTAAAAAAGGCAATTGTGGTTTAACACGCAAAAAGATTTATTCAGATATTCAAGTACCGATCACACAATACAGCATGCAAAACTAGCACTAGCCTGAAGCTTCTATGCAGATGCTCAGAGGTCCATTGCTCAGACGCAATACTTAATACATTAAGTTCAAAAGACTATGATGTACGCAATAATATTTACTATCACCATTAGGACTGATGAACATCTCAGGACCTCCATAGTACTTGACACCTTACTAAACAACTGTTCTCCTTGGATATTCTCTCTGATTTTCAAGTCAGAATTTTAATACTAAAATCCATTAATTATTCATAATGTGCAATCTATTTTTTTTGTAATTTAAGCCACGCAAAGAAACTAAACATGACTAAACTAGACATTGATATAATATTCTACTATTAAGATAAACTTGTAAGGATTCCTGTTGGTAAACATAATTAGCTACATTGAACACACATTCTTGATTGATATTGGAATATATGTTAATGACCAAGATCGCACTTCAGTGTGATACCTGTAATATGGAGACTGCATGCTTAGGTTTATGTTACTCATTTTCCTTATTACCAGACAGAGATTAACACATTTATTTTATTAATTAAGTTATTAATTTAATTATTTTGCCTGCCTTTTACAATTAAAACATACAAGCAAAAAACCAGTACACACTTTCACAAAAGTAAATGTGTAAATATATTCATATATTGGTTCATGTTTTGAGTAATACGTTGTAGGGTATAGAACCTGAACATGAATTGGGTGATAGAGACTAAGCAAGGGTGGTACCTTATGATTTTTTTAGATTCATAACTGCTGGATTATTACAGTGCATTGGAGGAAAGAGGCAATGGGGATCATAAAGTAATGCTGAACATTTTGCCACCAATGATTTGGACCTGTTTGGTTCCATCAGATATGCATCAGCCAACCTCAGGCGATATACAGCAGGACAGATTGAGGTGAATGTATTGCACTAAGGCTAAACACAGCATTAAAGGCCGGTCACACAGCTGACATGGTCTAATCAGTTCATTAAAAACAGTCGTATTCACTCTTACTCATGTTTTATTAAACTGACCATTTTGTATTTTCATACAGCAGTTTACAGCTAATGTTTGCTTTTAAAATGTGCTTATTTTTGTTGTCAAGATTGTATGTCCATTATTACATGTAATGTTGCAGCATTGCATATCTCAGAATATTAATCTATGCATTTCCATATGCATGTTTCAAATATATCACCACATACCTCACAACATTGACTAAAACAGGACCCTGTCCCTTGTGTGACACTAACCCCCCAATTAGCTCTACCCACTTCCTGCCCGAACCCCACCTATTTCGTGCCCTGTTTACATCAAATTAGATAAAATAACACAAAGAACTGCCTTGTCCATTTATCGAAAATCGGGGCAGTTGGGAGGTATGTCGCCATCAAGAGTCTTCACATTCAAAGACTGCAGATCAGTCGATGGCTTAACTTTTTGCAACCTCATTCTGTATATTAGTATAACGGATCAAGTCCTTCATTTCATTTAATTTTCTAATGGTTGTAAGTCTGAGGGGGCCTTTCACTCATAGGGCCAGATTCAAATGTGCGCAAAGTGTGCAACATAATGTTTGAAAGCACTAAAAATTACTGTATTTTTGCTGCTCATTGAATTTTTCTTATGTTAAATCTTGTTTTCTGTCTTCACACACAATTGGATCTGGTCCATAGATTCTCTTTTTCTGTCTACTGGTTTTATTGGTTAAATTATTTACATTTTTGCTTCCACTCTCTAGTATGTAATAGGAAAGTGAGAGTTAAAATCTGATTGGTTGTTATGGGCAACATCTCCATCTTTTCCTTTTTTGCAGTTTTGGAAATCTGGGCATCAGTCTGTTTTTTTCATATTTGACTCAAACATTATAACCATTTCTTGTATGTAGGAACATCTAGGACTATATTTGCTTTAGTTGCGTAATTCCAGCGGATTATTACTCCAAATGTATTTTCTACTTTGGTAAATGTTCTAACGATGCAATGAGAAAACAACGTGTTCTTGTCTGCTAATGTAAGCAGAATTCTGCACTCAGGCAGATTCTCTTTAATGTAAATACTGTAGCATAGTTTATGCAGCTTTATGAAAGTCATGTTCTTTTGTGACCTGAATTGTTGGCCTTAATCCTATGTATTGCATATTCAGTATTATTTAGTAGCCCTCCCGTGGCTTCCCACTGTCATCATGCCAGGCAGACACAGAAGAGAAAAGGTGTATGGTAATGAGCATTTTATTCAGACATGACGTTGATGAATTAGCCAAAGTTATNCTTGTCAGCTGTTATAGAATGAACAAATGTTAGCAAATCTACCTTTTATTGTGTACATCAACCTGGCAAATCACCAGGGAAGATTTTGTTGAACTTAAAATGTAAAATGAATATTTGATTTTCCATTTATACGTTGAATTGTATAAAAATCAGTCACAGTATGGAAATATTTTATTGAATATTTTTTGTTATTAAGAGGCAGTTTTTTCTATATAGCATCAGCGCAATATTAAATATTATAATATTGGCCAGTTTGGGGATAATTATATAGATTGNAAGGTAAGAGGGTAATTCTTACAATCTATAGATTCTGTACTATAAACAAAATTCAGGGACAGTTGGGAGGGGAGCAAGAAACTACCTTATATAATCCGAGGCACCTAATTTCACCTAAAAAAACTGGGATAACTTATTAATATCATACAGGACAATGTCCAGGGGGACACTTACAGCACAAAACAATGTGCTTAAAAACTAGGCTTATGCTCGAGTATATACAGTATTCCATCACCCCCCCCCCTTATTTGCAATCATACTATTTATTTACAGACATGCCCCCAAACAAAGATACACAAAATTAAGTCTGTTTACAAACCAGTTTATAAGCTAATACAGAGCAGGCGCTAGAAAGGAACAGGGTTTGTTACATACAGTAGATACAAAAAGGACTCTTGCCATAGATTTTATAGCAGACTCCATTTTGTGTATCTTGGTTTGGAAACATGTCTGTGACCTCCGCTGAGAGGGTATTGGGTCTCAGAGAAGCAAACGACACAGTTTGTCTTGGTGAGTTCTTACTCTCAGTTTAAAAACACATAACATATAACCCAAGAGGGGTTCTGACAGTTTTAGAGATCACCACAAGCAGATATATATAATTATAATAGTATAGTTAGCTACTGGCTAATGGCAAAAAGCTATGTATCTATTTTGAGTGTACATATGAAAATGTTCTGTACTCACCTTCCATCGTCCCCGGTACGCCATTTCCTGTCTGGTAGATCTGGGAGATTATGACCTTAGATCATGTGTCTGCATCATACCTTAGCTATCACACTATATGCATGGATGGCACTAAGATCTGTATAACTGAAGGTTATACAGACTTTTTAGGAATCTGCCAGCCAGTGTGATTATCAATACTGGCCAAAAGATTACTGAAAAGTCAGTATGACTTTCGGTCATACAGCTATTCAAGGCACATCCTGCAATCTCATGGATGACACCCCCTTCATATTGGGAGACGGTGAATCACCCCCCTCATCCACCCTATTTGTACATTATTTAATTCAAATGCATCTATGACATCTGTGACATCCTAGATTTATACTATATCTCACTGACTTTCTGCTTACTTCCAGATATCTTGGAATTACCCGACCTCTGACTTATCCAGTGAGGCAGAATGGGAAATGTATGGCCAAAATGATCCTCTGCGTCTGGCTCCTTTCTGCTTCTATCACTTTACCTCCTCTCTTCGGTTGGGCTCAGAATGTCAATGATAATAAAGTTTGCTTAATCAGTCAAGACTTTGGCTACACAATTTATTCTACAGCCGTTGCCTTCTANATTCCAATGTCTGTAATGCTGTTTATGTACTACAGAATATTTAAAGCAGCTAAAAGGAGCGCAGCCAAACACAAATTTGCCGGTTTCCCGCGTTCTGAGGAGAGCGAAGGAATGATTTCAGCAAATGGGGTTGTAAAAATACACAAAGAATCAGAAGAATGTACAAATCTTTCAAAACTGCTCAAAAACGACAGGAAGAACATTTCCATTTTTAAAAGAGAACAAAAGGCTGCTACGACCCTTGGGATTATTGTAGGGGCATTCACTGTATGCTGGCTACCTTTTTTTATACTTTCAACTGCAAGACCTTTTATCTGTGGAACAGAATGCAGCTGTATTCCATTGTGGATGGAGCGGACATTTTTATGGCTGGGATATGCAAACTCTCTGATAAACCCTTTCATTTATGCCTTTTTTAATAGAGATCTGAGGACAACCTATCGAAATCTGTTACAATGCAGGTACAGAAATATCAACAGGAAGCTATCAGCTGCAGGAATGCATGAGGCTTTGAAGCTTGCCGAAAGACCTGATCATACCCTGTAAGAATATGATTGATAACCTAATTACATTTCCAAATGTACTATATATCAAACCTTTAGGATCATTAATCTAACTAAACATATTTACATATCATATTTTAGGTCCATGTAATAGAAAAATCGCCTGGTTACCCATCGTCTTTCTATAACAGATTATTGCCCAGCAAACCTATGTATGTCCAAGAAATCAGTCACATAAATAAGACATACCTAAACTAGATTAACTATGTCTACATAAGGGAATGGTTCAGCGTTAACAGAAAAATGATCAGATAATTATCTGAATATCTGAAAAGTCAGATAATTGTACTACACACAAATATTGTGAGTAGTGTTGCATAAAAGCTAAGCAGTGAGTTTTATTCCAAGGCTACCTCAGTCACCCAGCCACAAGAACAGAATTATTTCACTGTTATTTATAGTATAATGCAGGGTTGCCGATTTTTGGTATGTCCCTCCCGGTAGAGGCCAATGGCTGGCACCATGAGGATTGGGCAGAGGGCGTGGTTTCATGTAAATCATGCCCGAAGCCCTGCCTACTGGATGGAAGCCCCACCCACCATTGCGACGCTCAGGGCTGAGGCAGTGATATACAAAAAGTCACTGCCTCAGTACAAGTTCTGGGTGATTCACCAACTCTCATGAGATACTAGGAGAACTGAACTGCCCAGAATTTGGGAGTCTCCCAGACATTCCAGGAGAGTCGGCAACCCTGCTATAATGATAACACACAGGTAAGAGAGGAGTGCATTTATCTCTCACAGGCAAAATTCATGTTGCCATAGTTCTACCATAAGTCCCTGTGCGGATCCACATGGAGGTCTTTGCCGCCTCCCGACCCCTACNTTATCATTTAAATCTTGGACCAGACTCAGAAATCTGTCTGACAGCTGCTTGTGGAAGTCGGGNGTTTTTTTNTGGCAGCGCTCCATCTGTATGCATGGTAGTGACTGGGAAAATGACCGCCCCATTGGATGGAACAAGTTCCGTATGCTAGGAGAGTCGGCTCAAGATATCTGGCACGCACATGCGCTCTGCTAGAAAAAAAAACACCTGACATAGGCAAGCACCTTGCGGAAGTCCATGTCAGACAGACCCCAGTCCAATGTTCTCTTGTGCAAAGATCTAGTTTCATTGCAAAACAGACCCAGACCTACAGTGTTTTGCACATTTGTCTTAAATGGGGTTCAAAATTCAATGCACAACAGGGCAAATGTAAATAATTGCTGAGAAAAGCACTTGTTCGACCAAAATCTACTAATTGACATTGGTCATTTTAAAAGACGGCATTGCTGTTTGTCACAGTAAACTAGAAATGAACNACGTGTCACTGACAAATGGTTAACTACTGCTGAATAATGCATTTGACCTGACATATTTAAGCATTTCAGACTGACAGCTACCTGATCTCTTCACATTTGTGAATGTCACATCATTATGTAAGAGCGTATCCATGATCAAAGTACTTACATCTCTATTTCCTCTTTTTTCCTGCTTCCTTATAGTCTTAGCTAGATCGTATAAAAGAATGTTCTCTTTTTAAAGCCAAATGTTTGTTGCTGTATTGTTGTCGTGAAAGATAAGTCTATACCTACATAATGATTTCTACAATAACATTTAAAGAAATTCAAATACAGCTTTTACATCCTATAATTCGTAAAATTAGTTTTGTTTTTTTTTAAATCTGACAGATAACAGTTTCTAATAGCTACTACTGCAGCAAATGACCTCAAAGCGTAAAATGCAAAATATGTTGAAGCTCAACATTTATTTTGCTCTTATTGATGGAATGAAATATTTTAAATATAATTAGATCGTGGGTGGAAAACTCAGACAACTACTGTATGTAAGGGAGAGAGCTAAATGTTCCACAGAGCAGCTTTTCCCATAAATTACTGAGCATCAAGTCTCTCTGTTTAGCTGTACATTGTAAAGGATTCTTGCTGTTCTNACACATTCACCATATCTATCAGCATTTTGGACCATTTAAATTCTTTNGACTTGATTTGCATAAAGCANACCCTCTGCCGTACCCCCATGCTTCTGGCCTATGGGAGAGAAACAATAAGTAGGCAACCCTGTGTTTACAGAATTACACTTATTTCAGGCCCACCCCTGTGTTCCTCCACATATGTGTGTATATGCCCACCCCTGTGTTCCTCCACATATGTATTTGTCCTTGCCTTGTGCATCAGTCTTTATCATCTCCTATCTCTTGTGTTCCATCTTCCTTCCTCTTCCAGTTACTTCTAATGCTGCATATCTCTCCCTACAATGTCAAATAATTGTTGACTTTGTTGTTTTTTTTTAACAGATAATACATTTTTTGTTTGTTTAAATTTTGATTTATATAACTTAAAAAGGTGATCGCCTAGAACACTGGGCCCAGGAGGCAGCAAAAGAATCCCTCGGGTATCATATCCCGACATGTCAATAATTAATAATCCTGGGAGGGTGCCTGTCGCTCCTCTATAGAATAGTAGGGGAGGGGGCACCAGGGGGCTTGCCTGGCTGGAGGGGCAGTGCTAGGTTTCACCTAGGGTGCCCAGAGGTACTGGCCCTGTATATACCTCCCAACATTGCTTTCCATAATAACAGGACATATAAGCCCCGCATCAGCCCCACCCACCAAAGCCCAACCCCAAATCCACCCAAGCCCCTCCCCTTTTCAGCTCGTTTTCTGGCAAAATTAAAAACCCTTTTTTTCAGCCCCTTATCCGGACAAAGTGCAGGAAGGAGGGACTGTCCAGCTGGAATCGGGACACTTGGGAGGTATACACTGAAACCCATCAAAATGGTGCTGGTAGACTGACACATGACATAGCAAAAGGAACACCAGATCATGTCCATTTTCTACTATAATTCAAAATATAATATTCAAAACTGGTTAACAGTACAGATCTTGGCAACAATAACTTTTCTACAAGGGAACAGATTTATGATATACGTTTTATGAGTTTGAAAAGACTGTAAATTCCCAAGACAAAGTTTAATGCAGATCAATGTGTGTGACATTTCAGAGAGAAGATATAATTACGGGAAGGTTTTAGTCATGTGATTCCAGCAAAAATAAATGCTGAAGACATTGTCTAGCTAGCAAAAAAAGTTACGCCACAGTACCAAGCAAACTTTCTGATTGCTAAAGCTGGCCATCTACTGCAACGCTTCTAGCCAAAATCTACAATTGTTCCTAAAAAATCTTGTAGTGTATGGCTGTAGCCAGCAGATAAATAACTCACTACTAATTTTTCCCTACTCAGGTAAGTTCCCAATAATTGAGAATTGGGATAGTGAATTTTTAAAATAGGTTGTTTAATATACCTCTATTAATTTTGAAAAACTAATAAAAATGTATTTGATTTATTGTAAATTCAGTTTAGGAATCAACAAATGGTATGGTTTCTTTCTTGACCAAAGCAATAAATTACTAGTCATCATACATTTAATAATTACTTATTTCAAAAGTTAATAACAATAAGAATTATATCAAACAATAAGAATTATATCAATAACCCTTATACTTTAAACTTATCACCCTTTACTCTAATGAACCGGTTCTATATAGAGTTCTCAGTTAAACAATAAAGATGAGAAATTGCATTGTCCCTTTTATAAGCGCTTAATACTTTCGTTGCCGTTTAGCATGCATTTAAAGGAGTACTCCTAACTTTAATCCTCTGAAAGTTTTACTTAGTAATATAAAGCATCAGTTTCTCACTGTAACTCCGAGGGGTCTTAAATTAGGCTCTTGCAAACGCCTGGTTATGTGTTTTTACTAGAGGAACAATATTCTGTCTCCCTTAAGTTCTTTCTCTTTTTACATAAGGTCTTTACTTACACTTAGCCGGTCTGCACTGTTGGTTTCAAAGGCTTGTTGTAGCAACATTTTTAACTGTAAATCCAATAATGGGACAGTGCCAAGGCTCAAACAGCAACTCTAACCCTGTCAGACAGAGCACTTGTTACTTTGAAATTTGGAAATTTTGTATTTCCACACATTACCAATGTAGAGTCTTGTTTCTCCTGAAGAAAACTGTCAGTGAAATCCTTCCAGCTTGAATTAACCATAAAGATCCCAAACAAATTCAAATNTATAATCCAGGAAAACGAAAACAGAGGTACTAGAAATCCTTCTTTTTGCTGAACGGTGACAAATTCACTGAAGTATATCGTTATATCCAATTTTTGAAGAACTAAATCCTCAGATAAGTTCCAGACTATGGAGATCCTTTTTCTTTAATGGAGCACAATTCAAGCAAATAAAAACTTTCTCTTATAAATCACTTTTTGCCATAAAATAATAAATTATTCTTCTCAAAAAATAATTTTATCACAGCTTTCTTAGCCTCTTTAGAAGACCTCAGAAGTACAGGTCTGTCATTTTAAGAATTCCCCTCAGCACTGTCCCGCTCTTACTCTTCCCCTACATTTATATCCTGCCCTCGTGCCACACGCTGTTTCCAGTAGTTTCTACTACTGAGCTTGCGCTAAACTTAATAGGACGCTTGCGCTATCGCTCGCGCTAACGCTCGTGCCAACAACGCGAGCCTCAGGTCCCACTGCGCATGCCAGCATGTATAATTAGCCATGTGCTATTACATGACCGCGCGCTCGCTCTTGTCCCCCTTTACTTTTACTGCGCATGCGCGGTACGATCTTGAGCNGCCCATGCCCATCGGAGCATCTCACTCCGGTCCCTTACAGCAGCGGCAGCAGGCAGAAACCGCCGCTCGCACCACCCCTCCCAGCAGGAAGACGGGCCACATGACAGCCAGACGCAGCCACAGCGACTCGCCACAGACAACGCATACATGCCAGTACACTACATGGCCACTTAAAAAAACATAAATAAAACGCTGTTCAATGGCTGTAACAATATCAGAATTCCCAATTGATAAACAATATTGTTTGTTTATGTGAAAATAAAAAAAATAACGCCTGTATAAAAAGGAAGCGCAGGGGGGAGGTGGGGAGCACCTGTCCGGAGCCCAGCCACAGCTGCAAATGGGTAAGTGTGGCNTTNTTTATTTATTTATTTTTTTGTATAATAATTTTTTTCTTTTTACTGAGCACCACCAGAACCATGGCCGCCATTAGGGGGGGACAGCAGGTCCTACAGTCCCGGACCCGGCTGTCCCCCCAACCCCCGGCAGTGGCACGGCACCCTGTACAGGCAGGCTGCCGGCAGGGGGGCGACCGTCATGTGGGGGCCCGGCCACCCGGGACTTTGTGAGTCCTGGGCCTGGGTGATCCTGGTGGCGGCCCTGACCAGAACCATATCGATCTAGTGAAGGATGAAGCGATTTCCCAAGGGAAAATTGCCCTGTTTATAGGTACCAATATCCTCTAGAACAATATTNTTCTAGTGGATGCCCAGCTTAGTAGTACATTTCAAAATATCTGCCTTGCACAAATCTGGTTGTTCACGCACTCTAAATAAGCTAAATAGGCTGCAGCGCAAGCTTGCTAATTTCTATCTTTTTAGACAGTGGTAGACCCCTTCTATTATTTCAGTGTTTCTGTGTTGTTTAGCGTATGTTATGACTTATGTATCATTATATTTATAAGGAACACAATATGACTTGACAGCTAATCACAATATTTTACATTTAATTTATAGGCATTATATATATACAGTGAGTTAATTGACAAACTCCACTGACAGTAAATTGAGATGTATTTGTTCCAGAATGCAGAATGACATGCAGTATTTTAAATAACCTATTTTATTGATGGAGATATTTTCTAAATCTCTCATTTTCATGGCTCATTTTTCAGTATTGTTTATTTGTCATTGTAAAGCTTTGTAGGACATTGCAATAATGCTCNCCCTAATGCACTTAAAGTGAAATGCTTAATATTCATGGGGACCTGCTATACCCTTTAATAAGCAGAAGGATTATGTGGTGCGAATGGCCCATTTAGAATGTGATTGGCACTACATATATTAAGCTGAAGCAAAGACATTTACAGCCTTACACCGAGATGATGATTAATCTCTTTCACATAATATTTCAACTCAAAATCTTAAGTGTTCTTATAAATTTGCAAACACAGGGGATTTTTGGCACTAGAATATCCACATAAGCTCATATCCATATAAGCTCTATCCAATGCCACAGTCTTCNTTTCAGATTACAGTATTATGTAGATCATGAAATTGGGATATAAGAAATCCTCCCCCACCTGTTTTAAAATTGACTCAAACTAACGGACTCTGAAAACACCTTTATACATTGAAACAAATCTCCACCAGTTGGATTCTGCTGTATATTTATATTGCATGAATGTGCAGAGTATGTATATAGAGTGTATAAAGAGTCTGACTATGTGAGGCTATATATGCTAATGTGAAAGGAATTATTTGATTTATCAGTGTATACATTTAGGCAATTTAAAATGTACAGCCCAGAGATTCTGCTGCCACCTCGTCCCTTCCAACAAGTACTGCAGTAGCACCAACACAGTGGGGGGTATTTACTAAGGGTCGATTTGGTGTTTTCGATTTCTTTGTTCGATTTGGTGTCCGAATTCGCCGTCTTCGTATTTACAAAGGTCCGATTTTGTCTGAAATCGCATGTCCGAATGAATTCGCGTT
>JABWIB010008780.1:2295-18473 GCA_016617825.1 Platyplectrum ornatum | reverse complement strand
TATATATATATATATATATATATATATATATATCGCTGTAAAACACTTCCAGTGTGACAGAATCGCTAGCTAGAAAAGGTAATTGCAGCTTTGACCAGCCAAATTAGAAGCAGACAAAGAAATAACATGGGTGAAGTCTCCAATTAATTTCAATGGAAGACTTTAGTCATTTCACATAACAACAAAAAAAAAAAACAATACAAATCACAGATTATATGACAATAACTACCTCTTGTGGTCAGCTCACAAAGAACAAATATGCTTAATTTTAAAACTAGAGTAATGCTGGGGAAAAATAACAAACCCAGTTTCTAATTTGCCTTTGAGCAATTACATACTATGATACTGTTTGTTTTGTTTTGGAAGGGGCGGGAGGGGGGGCTTTATATTTATTTTTACAGGATCCAAAATNAAAATGTATGTAAAAATTTCCACTTGTATTGTGGGTGTTGATCTTTTTAGATAGGTCACAATTTCTTATCTATTGCATTAGGGGCTCTTCAGTAAAAAGTACTTAAGGAGTACATATTTCACAATCTTACNCAATGGCATCGGTTTCTTCAAGCCAGCCGTGAAAATGCTTTATAGAAGCAACTATTCTCTGTGAAGTGCAAGGGCCAGGTAAATGACATTTATCATGGGATACAAAAGTAATGAAGGCACATAGAACTAAAAACTCCAAGCAACTTAAATGATACATCACACAGGAAAAAGGAACGCCTACAAACAGTGCCTGTGGGTTGNTCTAGTGTCTGATGTTTGTGGTGTTAACACAAATCTCAAATGCATAGTAGATCAGTGTTCTGCACGCTACTCACTTTTCACATCAGTACTTTTACACATATTTTTACAGAAGGCTTGCTGACTTTTTGTTCCTCCCTGCGAGAAACAGAAAAACAGCAGCCTGTGGGTGGGGCTTGAGGGCCAATACACCAATACAATGTGCCCATTGATAGTGTTTTTAAGAATGGGCANAAGTTACTGTAATAAAGTCCTTAGTAATGATCAGGGCATAGAGCAATGATTTTCATCAATAAATCATCAACTCAGCGTCAAGGGAGATTTGCCTGTTCTCCAGGAATTCCATGAGTAAAGTCTCCTGGTAAAGTTGGCAATCCTGTTTTAAAACAATTTGATCACATAGGGATCACACCAATTTACACGACTAACAGGAAATTGGTAGAGTCACAATAACCTAAGTTGTATCCATGCAATGGGTGGAGAATTTACATTAAACAAGTCCCTTTCCTAGAACAGCCCCACACAGTTACATCAACGCAAAGGTGTTTTACAAAGAAACCAAGTGTGATCAATTCTGATTAATAGATATGAACATTTACATTTCAAGGGTTTACTGATTTGTCAAAGAGGTCTGTTTATTAAGTTTAAAAACAACTGGTAATTATAACAGTGTAGAATTATCACCATCATTAATACAATGTATCAACATATTTTAATGACCCCACATTTACTAAATTCAATAATAATCTTATTCCCCAGCGTTCTTTTTGGTCAGTTACTTCATTATCACAATAGATGAGTCAAAACTCTCCAAATATATTTAGTAAAACAGTTAAAAATTAAGTATACTTGTCCTTTACAAGCTACTACTAAAGTAGATATTGTCTCTGGCTAAAGCCATATACACCTGATCATCTAAACTTGACAGATTTTATATACAATAAGAAAAAATAGCAATGTTATACCTTTCTAGGTTTGTATACAAACGTGGATTTCTACGCGTGTTCGTGCTTGTATAAACACACCACATTTATACATAGAAGGACACACAAACACATCCTCACATACACACTATATATATATATATATATATATATATATATATATATATATATATGGTTAAAGTATGACACCCATCTTTTGTTCAACAAAATCCATGTCTTCAAACACTGAATTATTCATTTCAACATTCAATTTTTTGTGCAATTTCATTTAAGCTTGTCATGTACTCCTAAATAAGAGTGCTTCAGAAAAAAAAAAGTATACGCTTCTCAGATTAGGTTTACATAAAAAAAAATATATATATATTCCCACAACATACAGTATAGTGATACAAGAAAAGGTTCTATCAGTAAGGTAACACATCTGAAGCGAGGTCATCTGCGTAAAAATTACAAAAGAAAACAAAGTACACTCCGGAGTAGAGATGTGCAAAGTGTTTGCATTTTTTTCTATATTTTGGTTTAAACACAGCCAGATAATGCAGAGTGAAGTCACAACCATGCCTTTGTGCTACCATTTTAAAGGATCTTGTGTTTATAGAATTAAAAGGCGGTAAATGAGTATCAGATATTTTTTATTATTCTTTTGGTTTCTTTGTTATAAATGCCCCGGATGGCAAATAATGGAGTGTTTTCTTGTTAGTTCTCCAAGAGATAAGAAAAAGTGCATTTTTGTATTGATATTTTGATTTTAACCGCCCCTCGCCCTTCCAATTACTGGTTTCAAANTTCATTCTGGAACAATTCAGTTGAAAGTTGTTGGCAGCACATAATTATACATAGACTATGATCATGTCTACTGTCTTGTCTCTATATGACATTGCATATAGTATAGCTACATGGTGTGNTCCTAAACCAAAGAGAAAAAAATAATAAACATTAAATATTGAACAACCCTACTCCAGAGTAGTGAAAGTGCTGCTTCTGGTCACATCAGTGTACCAAACATACACCAGCCCCATCCCTGAGTAAGAGGTGTGAAAGGTTTCTAAAAGTTATTTGACAGGAAACGGTAATTATGTCACTTCCTGTGCAACAGTGATGTTACAGATGGACATGATAAAATTAGAAGTATCCAGGTAGCTGTAAGTGGTAAATATACACAATTACTAAAGGAGGTTAAGGGATCGCATATACACCTGGAAATAAAATCCAATTTAAAAACATAAGGCAAAAAAAAATATATTGTCAATTTACTCTCACCTCCCTAACGTGACCCACACATACTGGTAAGATTACCCAGCCAAAACCTGTAAGCAACAGTCATCACATGTATAGAAATCCCTATCGAGGTTACTTTTCTTACTTGTCTCCCTGACTAATTTATAGATGATTGTTACTTTTTATTGTAAACTCAATATCTGGCACTAAAAATGAAAAAACAAAACAAAACAAAACAAAAAAACACCCCCACCCCTAACCAAATAAATCAAATACTATTGCAAAGAGGAGAATGGAAACAGCACAAGCCTGGTCTGCTTTAAGCTGAATGTTAATTGGATATATCTATGCCTACTAATGTTACACCTCTTAATCCAATCAGCTCAAGAAACAAAGACAAGAGTACCATAAAGTTCTATGCATGAATCCAGACTATGCTATAACAAAATAAACACGAAACAAAAAAGTAGCGCATATAGTACACAATCACTAATTGCGTCAGACTTATTAAGCAGTTGTTGCCGAGTATGAATATAATGAAAAGCTGAGACCTAGGGAGATATACATTAAAAGGATTGCTCATCCCTCAATTTTGACTATTCCACAACTGAACAATAACAAACACATCAACAACTCATACAGTCATACATGAAGTAAAAGCAGCAGTCCATCGCTACCCTTCCCTACCCATCTCCCCTAGAAAGTGGCCAGCACATAATATTTGGATATAATAAAAAAAAACAAAAACAAACGAAAAAGTATTAAGCNGTGAAACCTCAACACATACTAAGCAAGAAGCCGAGACTCATCCAATAGACGCAGAAGAGAGACTATACAGCAACTGCAACAACTATTTTATGTTTTAACGGAAAGACCTTTTAACTCACCCAAGCATGCAGTAAAGTATGAAGTTCCCTATTCCTGTAACAAACACTTCAATGGACTGCTGCTTTAATGGTATTTGTATAGTTTATAGCATCTTTAAAAAATATCTATTATTAATTGGTGAGGCACCATACTGATTGGTGACTATTTCCATTTGGGTTTACTGAATGTAAGGGTTAGAAAAATAACACTTCACCTGTATGTATACTTTGAAATGTAAAAAATATATATGATGTCTATATACACTTAGATCTCTATCTTATTTTATCTCTATTTTATTTCTCACTATACATACAGCTATTATATACCTGACCCTGGAGTTACATTTATTAACAAATGGCAGAACCATGAGTTTAAGATATTAAAAATCTGTAACAAGTGAAATAACAAGTACATGAATTGCTCATTTTACATTCATTTTTTTATTCACGTGGCCATATATGTGAAAGATCTATCTAACAAGAAACAGTGATGTCACGGAGCATCCTGGACATTCGATAGGCATGACCGGCACCCATGAAAATAGTGGGAGCCATCAGCGAGCATTCCTATGTCACAAACACGGAACTTAGAACTAGGACTCTAAAGCTTGATCATATAATTTCCTATACCAGGATACAAAGTTCTGAATTCATAATAGAAATGTGATGCCATCATGTATAGAGACTCTATATTGCATCGGAGGATGAGATAATAGAGATGTTGCATAGCAACCAAGTTATTTTTGCCTTGTCTCCATGCAGCTGGTGTATTTCTCTTCTATAACGCTGCTGACAACTGTGCACACAGGAGTGAGACACATTTCTACAGAGTGTTTGTGTGTAACACATTATATGCACACACCATACAAGCACAAATAAACAGTTGAATGCTGCAGTGGGACATTAATAATGACATACCAGTTTTCACGGTGTATTTNGGATGGTTGGATGGCCCTGAACAACTCACTCAACATTACGTCAGTCATCTATTGTTATTTACAAAAATAAGTCATCTATTTGTCTACTCCCCCAAGTATTTTATGAAGGTATACGTTTAAGTTAAATAACAGTCACAGGCATAGACTAACACAAGGAGGTTCTGCCAGGTCGCTCAANATTGCCTCGACTTGTCATGTAAAATGTGTTTGTCTAACCAGCCATTCCCTCGGTCTTATCCCTGCTAGGGAAACGGTGGCTATTAATGTTGTTATAGTTTAGNGATCGTATGTATTCTACGAAATGATTAACCCATTTCTCTCCAAAGTGAAATGATGTTCTCTACAATCAAGATAAATTCTAATCCAAAATTGGCACTGTTGTCTCCCACTTGTCCTGCCATTAGAGAGATACTCCAAACTGAGATGTTGTTACATGCCAATATGACTGAGAGGGGTTTGCGTTTCATGCAATCCTGACAATGAGAATTTCAGTAACATGTAATATTGAGTTACATTGCCTTTGCATGTGGTATAGTGGTACTTGTAATTCCTAACACATTTCCATCCCTCTTACCCTACCAAATGANATAGAATAGAAAAAGTGCCCTGAGGAGAATAATAGATAAATAGTAATGTGATGCAATACATGTGTTACACGCATATATGCAGCACAGGAGAAGCAGTTTAAGAAGATACTTCTGTTAGAAATTGGGCATCAGATATTCGGTGCTCTCTATAATAGCCTATAGAATCACAGAAAGAGAAGAAGCTACAGAGGGTTACATTAGATTATTGATTCAGTGCTACAAGATGTGCCAGTATTCCTTCTCATTACCTGTCTACTTATTGCTTTCTAGGTTGTTTGGAGATGTCATTTGTTATTATGATTGTTATCTTTAATGTTATTTTAAACATATGTTTATTGCGCACAATGTTGGTCCTTTTCCCATTTATGAATTAAACTATGTTCTGCTTATGGATATAGAAGTTGTGTGCATACCTGCATACATGTATGAATGGATTTAGCCTTTGTGTTATTTTGAATGTCTTGTGAAATGTCTGGACACTCTTATTATACCTTCTTACCCATAGCCTATACCTGCCAAACAAAGAGAGCTGTACCTGAGAGCTTGCCGGTTATAAGAATACATGATGTGGCATGAGGGTAAAATGGATCTTTAGACTTCTGTAAAATGGAGGCACTACAGACATTTTGTGATTTTGATGACACAAACAATAATAAAAACACAGAACATAGACCAATTTCGCTCACTAAATGATTGGCAAATACAAAGGAATTCAAAAGCTACATGCTATGTGTGGAAGTCCCTACATCAANGTAAGTGATTTCGGTTACTAGACACAAGTATATAGATAACGATTTTCTGTGCAAATGGTATCTTTTTTTAAAGTTACATGTAACCTAGAAATTGTGTTTCTAGCTTTGGAAATTAGAGCCCTGAAAGCTATTTTATGTAATGCTCAAGTAACAAATATCTTATAGCACACAACATCTGATTTTGTAGGTAGAATTCATCACTGAGAGAAGTAATGCAACAGTGATATTTTATAATTATATAGTTCACACATTTTTCAAAACTCATTGAAGCAGGGGGGGAAACACAAGAGCAAGTTATCACATCATCCAAAGAGGATGAACAAGGAAAAGCAGGCAGAATGAAAAGAAGAATTATACTGTATATATTATATTCTGGACTAGTACAGTGGGGCTACACATTTACTTTCTATTATTACGTGTGCAATATCGCTTTTCTAACATATCTATTTATGATTTCCACTTAACATTAACATAAAAATGGTAAAATATGCATCTACACAAAAAGTATTTCTTTGTACGCATGACTATAGGTGCTTGTTGTAGAAGTTGATAACAAAAAAAAAATAAAAATAATAAAAAGTCCGGAAAAAAATTAACAACACACACACACACACACACACAAACAGGCTCTACTACACTGTCATTTCTCAGTGTTCCTTCTCAGACTTGGTTCAGTGTGACATAGAGATTGAAACTGCGAAAGAAACACTACATTAACAAATTAGGCAAGTTAATAGTAAGTAATTGCTACATGTATCCATGTTCTTTCAGCTGTTCATTCCTGTCTCTACAACATTATTACATTTAGTTTGCAGGAATATCATTCAGATGCAAAACTCAAGATGTGCAAACTGCAAGATTTTTTTTTTATGGTTTTCTAAATTTTTTTTGTTTAAAGTCCATCTTATTTAAAAAAAAAACACTGGACAATGCTTATTTTTCTATCTAGCTTAATATTTCCCTATCAATTCTCTGTAAATCGTGTCAGCTCACAAATGACTTCAACGCCTTCTTCTTTTTTTTTTCTAAAAGTGCCTTCTTTAAAGTAGTCCTTTGGACAATAAACGGTCACATCCTAGGTCAAGATTTACATTCATCCATTTGAAACCACATTATTACTTTCATTTTTCTTGCTCTAAGAATGTCCACATATTTTCATGTAGGTTTCAGTGTTCAAATATTTAAAAGAAAAAAAAAGTTATCTTTTTTTTAAATACACAGATTGAAATCGAGATACAGTACAGATATTAGACGAAGATGTTTGTCAATATAGAGTGTGAACAGCATTTTAAGTGCTAATAGACAATCTCTTATTACTCCTCCAGTTCTTATTCCTTAATGTGTCACACACAGAATTTTAAAAGAGAAAACAAAAAGTGGCACCAGTTTTTACCAAAAGAACAAAAGTTGAACACAATATATTTGCACCTAGGATGCAAGTCACTGATGTTAGTGCTCTGGAGGCACTGTGCTTAAACACTGGTAAGCACCTGCCATGTTTACAAGACATTTACTTGCCATACTAAAACAAAGGTTTGCCCTAACAGGAGTCCACTAGAGGCTGTATGAAACTTAATATTGGCCTCTGCGTCCTGACTTACTATGCTTGCCTTGGTACCAAGGTGAGCTATGCTATTCCAGCAGTTACACAATTGGAATTTTTTAATAATATTATAAAATAATTAAATGACATATGACTGAATATTTCACAGCACAAAAAATATAAGCTTTTTAGAGCGTAAAGGGAATCTAACCCTCTAACATTGACTTGTGCAGTTAGGCGTTCTTAGGATAAATTTCAGATATTTTTAAACCAAGTGCCATTAGTCAAGGTTTATCCACCAAATGAGAGAAAAAAAAATCCTAAATGTTCTGCTGTGTATCGGTACAGGGATCNTCAACAAAGGTTGAAAAAACTAAACACCAAAATGATACATGGCACTAGTCACAAACTTATGACAAGACCAACTAAAGGAAACAGGATCATGGATAATCACTCCGACATGTGAAATGATAATTGTATCACCATCAAACATGACAACGATCTTGAACAGTTACTTTTTCTTTGTGCCTGTGACCCGCAACATAAACACAGTCATGAAGCTATACCCTCCAACAAGGGAGAGCTAACATTTCTTTTCTTCATTTCCCTTGTAATCCTCTCTGAAAGATTAAAAAGCAGAAGTTGTTTGAACTTTGAAGTTGGCAACCAGCAACTACATCACAGAAGCCATGTTTATACAATCCTCTCCATCAAGACTGCAGAAAGCTCAGATCGACTCGTAATTAACTTCCCCAAATCCTAGCTACTGCACTAATGAACACTTGTGGAAAGAACATATGCATCGAGAGTCTCCTGCAAGATACCAGCCGCAAATATAATAATGTTATAACATAAACCTAAAATAAGATGATAACATGTAAATACTGGGTTATTTATTCTACAGTACAGTAATCTGAATAAAAAAGACAAGGGTAAGCATAATTTGTCTTCTCTAAACATGTTTCACTTGCCTACATTAGATCGACCTTCAATGCAAATCTTAACCTCCTGAGGAATAAAAGAAGGCTTGGGAAGAGTCAATGGTGGTTCATCTTCAGACTTCTCTAGTTTTCTTGATTCAGGGGCAGACCACCTCCTCTTCCTTGTTGCTGTAGCCTTGCCAGGTTCTAGTTTGGCTTCAAAGGTCGTGGCATTCAATCCAGCAGGACACTGAAGTTCGCCATTCTCAGATGACACGTGTGCGCTTCCCTGATTAATCCCATTCTCCTGTTCGGCATACCTATGTTTGTTTCCAGACAGGTTGTCATTCTTTGGGTGCTTCAGCAAGATGCTAGCTGAATCCATGGGTTGCCCCTTCTTTATGGAGCCATTTTTCAGATTCTTGAGGGTAAGCGATATGCAGACATCTCCAACTGACAACTTGGAACATGGCAAATCAAACAGTTGGCTTGTCCTCTCAGGACTGCAGGACGACCAGCCTTGACCAAATACAAAGAANGGATATTCTATCAAGACTTCCACGCTGACCTGTAGAGATACATTAAGGGAACATGTATTTCTTTTCAAATGTACAAAACCGTAAAGAATCTAAACAGAGAATGATTTTATCATATTGCAAGGAAGGAAATCCTATATCAGTGAGTCAATTTATTAAAGTAGCTTCATAGACATGAAGTCACAACAAGTGTTATATGAGCGGAAAACGCACCTATGAGCCTTTTTAGTAAATATAATAACTGTGCAAGTCTTTTTAGTTTAGTCTCTATAGCTGAATATTACTTAAAGAATAGTAGCCTCTTATTTAGCACCAGTTATTATTTTAAGAGAATGGATTTTGCTATTAAATTTAAGGTTAACATTTGTAACAAGATGCTAAGTTATCTAAGTTTATCATGTTATTATCAATAACAATGGTCAGATAGCCTGATGTTTCTCAGTGGTCTAATGGATTAATTCCATAATTATGGGACANGAAGGCAATTAAAAAGACAGATTTAATTAGTAATTGTTATTATCTGTGTCAATACGATGGCATTTATTAAGAATAAAGTCAGCACAGGTNAAAAACCCCAAAGGGTTTCTTCTTCATGGATGCTCTCGGGTGGCTTTGGTATTCCTTATAAACCCCCCTGAATGAACTGAACTGAATTATTGTAAGCTAATCAACTTTAAGAGTATACATTCTCTCTGAAGTTCANTACTCTCTCTACTGGTCACATTTGGATATAAGAAGAGGCAGAAAGCTGGCTGAATACATGAGGTGGTAGAAAGACTGGTTGGATACATGATGTGGCAAATGTGGTACATTTGGGTGGAGGAATGTGACAACATGAAGGGGACAGAAAGTGGGACAGTACATGGTAAGGTATGCGTAGTAACAGAACATGGCGGGGGGGGGGGTAAGTATCACAGATCATTGGAATGGGTTTGGGACATGGTCAACACACAAAGGAGCTGGGCGATGGTCATGTTTTTGGTGCCGAGCCGCCGTCTCTCCCGTTTCTTTCCCTGTCTGTCAATTTGACAGGCTTTTTATACATATATTTACTGTTGACATTGTACTGTACATTAAATTAACACTGTCTCATATTTATTCAAACCCACATTATCATCGCAGTATATCATTTCATATATCGTTAATAATTTTATTGTACATGGCATTCTTCTGCATGTCTATCTATGTCACTCATTCTGTGACAGCTGCTAAAAATGACAAGTTTAAACTCATTTAAACTTATCAACAGAAAATGTATTAAAAAAAAAACAAATTGTGTATATTTCTCACAAGCTGAGAGATAAAATAACTGTGGTATAATTTGTATAATAGAGAAAAAGGAAGAGAAACACTTATCTGATGTAATTATCCACAGAACACCACAAAATGCTGAAACAATGAACCAACACCACTAAGACACTAATGAAATGAGTCACTCAGGACTTGGGCTTGCCCTTTGAGACTGTGGGTGGGGGGATTTAACTGTTGCTACATGATTTTATCTTAAGTTTCGTATTCTAAATTTTAAGAACTAAATAAAAGTAGATTAGATAACAAATGACATTCTTAATTATCAAAGACAAAACTACTTTAAGATAATTGCACCTTTTATGATATGCCATTAACCCATCAAGGCCTGAATATTGATCAGACACATTTAAATAGGTTCGGATATTTTGGTTCAAAATCCTGGGATCCTGTATATCCACTTTTTAACCACATATATTGTGATGTAAGTATATAATTTTTCCACTGTGGAGATGATATATTCATTCATGGAAATATAAAAGCTGGACACTAGAGTGATTATTTATTGATCACATAAATAACTGGCCTAGTGTGTGTGAAATAGATTATTTAAAGAGGTGAAAAAAAACCTTATAACAATATGGGGGAAACCTTTTCCCCCATTTAAAGGAGAAACCGCATACAGAATTTTCCTTGCCTAAATGCAAGGNGGGTTGTAGAGTTGGATAGTATGTAGTTTGCTCTTACTGTACTTACAACATGTCTTCCCCTGCCCCTGTGCATATTACGTGTATACACCCACCCCTCCTAAGTAAATAATNTAATTTACATAGAGCTGGATTTTATGCATACAGATCCATAAGCTACAAAGTTTGCTGATGCTTTCTACAACTAGGGAGCTATAAATGTGTTAATACACACATTCTGGATATGAACCTGCAACATTATACTAACAATAGGGTTACTGAAGTTCTGCTGCTCCTTCACCACCAATTATGGTTTAAGAGAGAACTGCCAAGCTGTTTTTGTTGCATACCTCGAGGAGNATAAATGTGACATTCACTATGTGGGAAAAATCACTTGCACTCACAGATTATTAGAGCACGGGAGAAATACACTTATTATTAAAACACAGTCTTTGGAGGTAAAGTAAAGAAATCCATTAAGAAAATTGTAGACCAATTACATTAATTAAACATGGCAAGTAAGCACCACAGGGGGGTGACAGATTTAAAACACTATACCTAAACAGAGCTGCATTAGATTTTTGATTTCGAGGACCTGATTCAGAGTNTTTGGCGTGCACAGTTTTAGAATTTGAAAACAGGGCTCATTCCCGAAGAAATAAAAAGGGTCCGGGGTCTAAATTTACTAAACTGTGGGATTGATAAAGTGGGGATGTTCCCATAGCAACCAATAAGATCCAAGCTCTCAGTTTAATTTTACATACTTGAGAACGTGAGTTTGCATCTGATTGGTTGGTATGGGCAACATCCCCCACTTTACCAATCTCGCAGTTTAGTAAATTTAGGCCCAGGGCCTAGTGTGTCTGTAGATAATTATGTAGATATTATAATGCAATTGTTATTTAGATTTAAATAATAAATAACAATAATGAAATAGAAATCAAATGTGCATCAATTGAGTAGCCATGCAATATACATTTGCCAGAGAACACTTGTCACCCACCTGTGCCCGGTGCTCTCCCACAGCAAACTGTACCACAGCTATGCCTGGACTATGGCTGTTCTCAATCCTCTCCACTGTGCTGGAGTCTATTTTCAAGTCATTGCTAATATCAGCACTCTGTATGAAGTCTTCGGTTTTCAAATCCTCTACCTTCTTTAGCTCACCATTGGCCAGCTGAATGATTGACCCTTTTGTGAAGTAAGGGGGCAGTGTAGGAGCAGCTGTCATTGGAGAAGCAACAGACTGTACGACTGGGAGGTGGATTTGAGCCGGAACCAATGCGGTCTGGTAGGCTGTTTGAGTTGTCAGTGTTTCAGCACTGTAGTTATCGCTTTTAGGAATGGGCGTAGTGACAAATGTATGAGGCACTGCTGCAAATTGGGGAGATGAAGTGACAATAGCAGGTGCTACCCCAACTGCAGATGATTCAATGTCTGGATTGCCAACTGGTATGAGTAAGGGCTGAGTTCCTGGAATCACCAAATGCTGTGGCAAACTTCCAGGGTAGCCAATGGTTTGCTGCTGACTGCTGAGATAGCCAATAACTGGCTGTTGTGTACCCGCATAAAAGGCTGCAGCAGGCAGCCCAACAGAAAGTTGCTCTGCTGCACTGTGAGTTGTCTGTATGACTGTGTGAGGAGATAAAGTGGCCATTGTTTTAACGCCTTCTGCACATAAAGTCTGTTGTGGGGATAAAGCATACGACCGGTGGGCTGGTTTTCCTAAGTGTAAGCTTCCCTTGTTATGAGCTGTTGAGGGTGAGGTTTCTCTCTTAATAGTTTGTTGAACATCAATGTCTGTGGCAGCTGGGTTGCTGTTGGGCACTACCATGACTGAGGTCCGAACACCTGAGGGATCCCGAGCACTAAATTCCGTACTAGGGTGCACAACTANGTGCCTTGTCTCATAATGTTGGGAAGCTGGTTTATTATTGCCTGCTTTCATTAGCTGTGCCTCTGCAGAGGGAGGAACTACAAATCTCCTAACTTTCTCTATCTCGCCATTTAATAACTCCTTGGCTTGTGACCTGAAATTCTCTTCTTTCTTTGTAGGGTCCCTAGCAATAAAATGAGCTCCTGAATCTGAGTACTGCACAAGCACCTGGGAGGGTGTACCTAGGGTAAGTGTATGTGGAATCACTGGGGTGTGTGTATGTAAATGCACTGGGATACTTGGTGGTGATAGATTTCTGACTCCACTCTGNGATGAGTTGGAAATATGGACATATTGACTTAGATGGGTAGGTGGTGATCCTGCTGCAATCAATCCAGGAGTCCGATCTAGATGTGGTTCAATTTTATGCCCCGACTGGTTTAGACCGCTTACACTGGCCAGCATAGTGGAATAAGCTTCCATCTGGGAGCGTTGTGATGAAGTGGTGACTGTTGAGGACACAGCACTTGATGCGGAATTCGATGTAGGTGAAATTAGCTGCGAATTGATGAATCCTGCATATGATGATCCACTGTACTGCGGTCCAATAAATTGGAAAGTTTGGGGCACATTAGTATATTGCACAGGAGATACAGATGCCCCTGATTGAGACTGCATGGTTTGATAAATGGCAGGAACAGTTGTAGTAGCTGGTACCGACCTTGTAGCACTAGGGGAGGAAAAGTCCATACCAGTTGAAAGTGTTTTATGTAAACCTACCCCCTGTTGTAAACCAGCTTCTGCTGAAGTTCCTACAGGCGCATGATGACGACCACCATGGCTGCTGGCCGTGGTGGGAAGCCATGATAAACTATCTGTACGGTGGTTCTCATTGGTCAGTCCGACTGTCTTCTCTTCAGAAGGTCGGCTGGTGGCGGGAAGTTCACGTTTCTTTGGTGGTAGGCTTTCATTGCTCCTTTCTTGATTAGATTTCATGTTTTGCTTTCTGCCACCCCCACCAACCACCACTGTCTACTCACTGTCTGACAGATGCTGATTTCAGTCTGGTGAAAGGGAAATCACATTTAATTCCTGAAGGGAACCCAACAACTTCATGAGGAATCATCTCCCTAGGAGCACAATGTTCCAACGGATGATGTGGAATCTAAATGTACAAACACAAAAATAGGTAAAACAAATTTATATTACAGATGATTGAATCAGATCAATATTAATGCATCCATTCACATTATTAAAATTGCAAATANATTTATTTTGTTNTCTGCGCAGCTTATGTCAATATGCTTAAATGTACCTGTCCATATATTTCTGTTACCAAATTTGTACTTTTTACACTGTATTGTTTCGCTGTTGCAGTGCACCCTGATCGTTACTCAATATAGTNTATTCAAACATTAAAGTATGATTGAAGAATTGAAAAACTACTTAAAAGAGGATTGAATATAATAAAATATAAAGCATTGCAATAATACATCTAAAGCACTCACAAGATAAATAGAATATAATATTGTTCATCGCTGTATTTTCTGTGCCCTAAACTTTTTTTTTAAATATCTAAAAGACTCATATATAAATACAGAAAGGAAAAACAGACATAACACTCTGTATTGCAAAGTGCTGACTTTTATTAGGATTGTGTAGGTGGGTGTTGAAACAAGTGTGAAAACAACTGTGAGGGGAAGACTGCGTTGAACAGAGGATANCTGTTGAAAAACTTGTGATAATTTCTCTCTCCGCACTGGGAACATCTGCCTAACAGCACAGAAAATTGCAGTCATGCCCATCTTGCATTAAGTAGATCATTCTAAAGAACCATTAACATTTTCGACTTTATAAGTCACTAGTATGTGGAGGAGGAATGGAATAGCTGCTTGCATACATTCTGGGTCGCCTGAGCTTTTCTCGCTGACAGGATTCTTTTTTCAGTGTTTGCTATTGTACTGTACCCTTGCCTCCTCATTCTTCTTTTTTATATATAAACTTTTTTTTATTGGAGCAAAGAAAGATAATAACAAAAAGAGAGGTATACAAAACATATTCACATAGACATAATATCAAAAGAGCATAAGGCATGAGGGCATGCAAGCCCGAGAATATGGTGCGAAACAGCGTAAAGCATGCATAGTAAGCAACGGGAAGAGTTTCCAGGAAATACAGCTCTAATAATAAAAAAGCAAATACATCACCAAACCCCACATAGTAATGATCAGGTGGACATGACANTAGGAACCCCAAGGTGTGGTATAGGAGGTGCACCCATCAAGACTCTCATATCATACCAGTCAGTGGCATGGAAGCAATGGTGAATATTGGATTGTAAGGGCACAGATAATGAGGAGACATAGCGTTCCCAGGCCAAAGACAATGTTTTGACCTTTCTCTCCTTTGTCAGGCTAGCGTTAAGCCATTCCATCTAAAATAAAAAAAAATAGTTTTTCTTTGGACATGCATTTCTGTGCCACTGCTGATACGACTGTTGTCATCTGTTCAGCACCTTTGTACAATTTCAGTGTGGGAGATATGTATCCAAGGACCACCCATTCAGGTGTTAGCGNGAGGGCATCCAGTAAGTGTCTGATGGAGAATACCTGAACCTGTCTACAAAAATTGTGGGTTAGTGGGCATTCCCAAAAATTGTGATACAATGATGCTTCAGGGCTTCCGCAGCGTTTACAGTTAGGGAAGANGGACAGGCCCATGGCATACCTACGTTTAGGGGAGAGATATCCACGATGATAGATATNTAGCACCATTTTCCTATAAGTATTAGCTTATAAGAGGTCATGAGAATAATTAAGGGTAGATAGTGAGTCCTNTAAAAATAGGTGAGGGAATATCGGTAGACAGCTAGAAACATGGTTTTTCTAAAGATCTGAATCTGGCCCTATCTCACTAACATAAGCTCTGTTTTTTTAATGTCATGACATATCATGGCCTAAAAATGTTGTATGCTTATGATTAGCTGGGAAAGTGAGTGAGCAATTAAACTAAAATATTTAGTTTCTTCTACTAAACAGAAATGACCAATGGCTGCTACCTGATTAGTATGATCAATGTGATGTAAAATACTCCTGGTTCAAAAAAGACAAAAGTATTATAGAAGTGATACCTTTATTGGCTAACCAGAAAAATCATTATATAAATGCTAGCTTTCAGTGCTCATATTTAGTATGATAAAATATGTACTTGCAAAAAACAGCACATTTATCCAACTGTGATGATCTCATACACAGCTCTTGTGGACAATTAAATAACGACACAAAGGGAAAGGAATAGAGTAGATCATAGTTAATTAATACTCA
>JABWIB010008778.1:17616-28902 GCA_016617825.1 Platyplectrum ornatum | reverse complement strand
GGGAGGGGATGAAGTGTAAAAGGGGAAGGTTAGAGTTAGGCTGGAGGGAGGGGATGAATTGTAGAAGTGGAGGGTTAGAGTGAGGCTGCAGGGAGGGGATGGTGTGTAGAAGGGGAAGGTTAGAGTTAGGCTGTGGAGAGTAAAAGGTTAGGGTAATGGAATGGTAGGGGTGGCATTAGTGTTCGCTGGTGGATTTGAAGATTTAAGACAATATTATTTTATATTTTAAGTTTTTTATTCTATAATAAACCTTCCCAGTTCCACCCAGACATACCCACTTTTAAGTGTTAAATGTCTGTGTGTCTGTCCCATTGAGACTCTGCAAATCATGGACTTTAATTCATAGTTTTGTTCTACAACCTAGTTACACGGTATTACATGCCTGTTTGTTATACGGTGACCTTTCCTCAGGAGATAAGACACAACTATCTGTGGTTTGGGAAGTACAGATCATTTCAGATCATTTCAGTTATCAGGAAGTAGCCAGTGCTGACAACATAGGGACTAATCGGCTAAATGTAAAATATATATCACACATCACCTTAATGGTTGAAAGGTGACACTTCCTAGTTCAACTCTAATGTANAAATTAAATCTATTCAGTTTGTGGAAAAGCAAAGTGTTTTACCTGCNTGTAATAAAATAAATGAATAAATTGTGCACCCCTCACATTGCAATATGGATTTGCTCAGCTCTACATTGGATCAGGCCCTAGACGTCCAAATGGAGCTGCCACTCGTTGTATACTTAATATGATATATCAACATCATTTATCATCGGGCAAAATTTACTAATCTGTGTCACATGATGATATGGGCCCTCCTCTCCTCCGGGCCCTGTAGCATCCCCCACTCATTGTTGTAAAAAATGGCTGGGATTCCACCCACAAAGCAATGGGCTTTACATGTGTCTGGCAGTAATGGCCGCAGAACGAATTGCAATGTGGCAACCAACGCGTCCAAAAGGAAGAACTATGATTTGTAATTAGCTTCCCATTTAATCCCATTCATTTGTTTGATACGGGAAGATATAAATGGATTTAGAACGGTGTAATATGCAGCAAATATATTCCACGCGATCATGTAAGCTCATTTCACACATCATACATTTTCATTTGCTCATTTCCAGGGTTAGAAAACCGCACCTTCTTACGGCGAATTCTGTATTTGGCACAGTGTACAGTACCATAGTAAAACATTCTGTATAAATCATTATATAATCTTGTAATTGAACTCTGAGCTAGATGGGGAAGATGATTCAATACACGCCAAGTATATGTCATAATGTGTCAGTTGATAGGGGGAAGGGGGTGTTAGGGGCATTGTGAGGCAGGGGTAAGGGCTGGTGCCAGGGTCACAGTGAGGGTGGAAGGGTAAGGGGCACGAAGGGGGTGATTTTATAGTTGTCGTATTATAATGAGGGTTGAGGGGGGGTGTAAGGGAGAGAAAGAGGGGGAGAAATGGTTTTGCCCACTCTTGAAAAATATTTCGATTGGAACAATTTATCTTATAGTGTGTGGCCAGCTTTACTCGAGTGGGCAAAATCATATCAATTTCTTTCGTTGCAAACAGTATTAGAGTTGAGTGATGATGTTTTCAGCCCAAGTCTAATAACAATATAAAAGTAACGCTGGTCAGTATCGAATTGAAACCTAAAATGCATCACACTCCTCTCGGCTCATAATCTCTCACAACAGGAGTGTCTGGATGGGTTCACACAAGCCACAGAAAGCGAGTTTGGATGCCTCATGGCTGGAGGGAAGCTCGTGGTAGCCACAGAGAAGTGGTGGAGGCTGGCGCCTCAAGACGTGATGGTGCTGTGCTGGCTACTGGCCTCCTTGTCCCCGCATTCATCGCGGGATTATCCGGTGTATCTGCCTCAAGGTAGCCCTACGGTAAACGTTCTCATTCAATTCAATCCATCTTCATCGTAACTCCTCAACCATCAACTGCAAAAATAAACATAGGAACATAGTAAAAACTACAGCGAGTACAAGAATAGGCACAACCAGAAATGAAATAAATCAAAAGTATGAAAAGATAGCAGAAGAATTGAAAACAACTGAGGCAGAGAGAGTCCATGAAAAGATGGGGGGGGGGGACATAAGAGAGAGGGCCAGGTGGATATGATGACAAAGAGGATAGAGGGTCATGCTAAGCGGGAAGGGGTGAACAAAACAGGATACATTGGGATGAGGAGGGGCAGGGTAGACCAGTCGTCAATGTTGTTTGAGTAGAGGATAGCACAATGAAAATTATTCCAGAGAGTGTGTGCAGCGTGGGAGAAGTCCTGTAAACGCAAATATCTGTATAGTGTAGGATAGAGTTGTGGATCCTGTGAAGATCTGAGAGAATGTATATCTTGAGGATATGGATTTCGGTGCAGTGTTATTTGATTGCAAGGACTTTGTGTTTGATTCTGTAAAATAGAGGCAACCAATGTAGAGACCAAAATAGCAGAAGAGCATTTTATGAGGAACATCAGCCTGGCTTCTGCATGCTCAGAGATTGCTTAGGCATGATGCCTCCTGCAAGTGAAATGTAGAATCTGTGCGCTATGTTTGCCCTTATAATCTAGTGTTCTATTAATCTCTGACATGTTTACATTGCTTGTTGCAGGTTCCACACAGGCTCCTTACCTTCCAGTTGGTTCCTGGTGTAGATGTTTGTGTGCTCTGCGGGCCCAGCCCTTCTCTGCAGAAGGTCGAGTCAGAGGTAAGTGGCCGAATTCAGTTTTTTTTTTTTGCCATTATTATAATTTGACACTTGATAAAGTTTTTAAAATAAAGCCATATCGCGGTATGCATGGCTGGCGCTACCACATGTAGGTTTCGAGAAATGTCTAGTCAAAGACAAACTTACCAACACACAGGTTGTCCTGCCATTGACAATGTTAATCTTCTGCATTGATAGGCCACCTAGATGTTACTGCTGGAACTGCAACTTTTCAGAGTTGCTGACAGCACAGCGCAAAATTATATTAGTATGCTTTCGGGATAAATCCAGTGACATGGCGGTATTTTAGATATATGAACTGTAGATACAAACTATGGATTCTAGCAAGTGCAGACAATGGTAATGATAAGAGAGTGTATTACTTTTTAGCTGGTGGAAAGGTTCTGGAAACCTGTCGTGGATTCAGTCAAAGCCTGCTTAAGAGTTCAGCTAAGATCCTTCCCGGCCTCTCTCCCGCTCCATCGTGGCATTTTGGGGTAAGGATTACACGTTACTCACTTGTGTATTTTATTGTAATGGCCGTCACATACTGTACACACTAGGACGTTATTATCATTACGCTGACACATGAAATAATAAAGAAAAAGTAAAGTGGAGATGGTTGTCTATGTCTGCATCTTCTCTTTGCCAGAAGACTTTTAACACCCTCACCCTGTCCCTTCACCTGGCTTTCATCTGTCCTGTCCTAACAGAACATGGGGGTACATAGTAATAACATAGTATGTAGAGTACAACATAGTATAGTGTGAAGCAGAGATCATGGTTACACTGCATGAAAGTATCCATATAATGAAGGAAGAGAGTAAAGAAGTTGATGAAGAAAGGTGGAGATAGTCTTAGGAGAAATAGAAGGGGAAGAGATGGTGTCAGGTCTGGATGACAGGAGGATGGAGGACCCTACTTGTTGGAGTAACATGGCAAGCGGGAGGGGTGGACAGTACAGGGGACATTGGGATCAGGAGGGAGAGGGGATAGAGATTAGGCGGAGGAGGTGTAAGAAGAAGGGCTCTTTGAGGGAATGTTTGAAGGCTTGGAGGGCATTCGATGGTTGCTCCAGTGTAAATAGGCAGTTCAGGAGAAGTCCTGGGTTTGTGCGTGAGAGGTAGTAATCATGTGGGATGTGAGGAAGCGATCGCCATACAGAGCGTAGAGGAGACGCTAGAGAGTGTGGATGGAGCGAGGAGAGGAGAGAGCCTTGTNGGTTGTTGTGAGGAGTCTGAAACCCATTGGGTGTAGTGATTGCCTCGTCCTATCCCTCTCTAGTCTTCCTCTTCTCTGTCTACTCTGCATCCTGTAACTGTCTGGTCTTCCTCTGCTCTGTCGTCCTGTCTTTTCTGCTGTCCCCTCTTCCTCGTCTGCTGGAGATGCATTGTTCTAAGGTAATAAGATGTTAAAGTAGAGATTAGGGTCAGGATTAGACACAAGTGTCAGCATTACAATCTTCTCTCTGACAGGTGTCTATGTAGGAGGTGGTCGCAATAAAATAAAATTATTATTTGGTGAAATAGTTTTTCCTCCGTGAAATGTTGTCACTTTACAAGTGGTTTTATTGTCAGAGATCTTGTTAAAAAGAATACATTACATTTCAGAGGTATTTATGGACACATAAACATAGGATTTACTAGAAGGAGGTGTCTTCCAATCGCTAGGCTCAGATAAAGCACATCCGGATTTAGAGTTCCAGTCTGGGATCATTTTCCAAAGCAGGACGGTATGGGACAGGAATCTGAATCTCAAGGGTTACATGGGATAAGTCCTTGCTGTACAAACGTCCATATTTCTCCCGAAGGACATAAATACATTAGAGACTGACTAAAATGCTACTTGGGTNACACCATACAAAGACACACCAGAGGAACTACNCNTGTATAGCTTGGAGAGAAGAGATAGGGGTGGGATATGATGTACAGGCATTGTTCAAAGGAAAAATGTATTACAACACAAGCGCATGTGAATAAACTAGCGGACGGAAGGTTTGGAAGATAATCTATGGTAAGTTACTTTACTGAAAGGGCAGATGACAGGTGGACTAGTTCCCATCATATAGTAACAATTTATGTTTTATTGTGTTAAATAAATAAAAATTATAGATAGGACGTACATTACTGATAACTTGCATCCTGTCTGATTGTAGTCTCCTGCTTATAAACCGAGACTTGAATAAAAACGTATACACAGTGCAGACTCATCCCGTGGAAGAAGTGCACAGACCAGGTGAGCAAACACGTTCTCTTTCCATCCTCATGTGTAACCTTGCCAAAGCCCATGAAAGATGACGCTTAGGCTTATGTTCGTATGGGAGGTAACTGGCTGAAGGCGTTTTGGTTACAATGTTATATTTCTTTCTATAATGATTATTGTTGCAAACTTTATGTGGTGTTAGTCATCTGTGCAGCAATTTAGATTGCTTAGTGGCTTAGAGGTTACTTACCAAATATAGTCTTCTGACTTCCTCCTCTGCAGTGCTCACTGTAGGATACTCATAGTTATTTTCTGATTAAGTTACTGTATAAGAACAATCTACTGTACCCCCAGCTTATTCCTGACACTTTATCCTGATTATTACTGTTTATTCTGATTATTCTGTACAATTATAATTGTACTGTGCGTCATTGTTACTGTACAGGTGTAAAACATGTATACAATGTATACTGTGACTGATACACTGTACCGCCCTTATATCTGTACAGTTTATGCCGTCTGTCATGATCACTATACAAGTAGCAACTTGCTGCACAACCCTCCCATGTCTGTGTGACCTACACGATCACTCATACGCACATGAGTGATGTGGTGACTGGGAAGGAGCACGAGTGACACATGTATGAGATATTACAATGTAAATATCAGTTTCCACTTAGCTGTCGTAATATCACAAACTTCTGTCAAGCATTGTGACCTATTGGACTGCATACATAATGACCTGTCACGGACAACACCTAATACTGTTTAAATAGCCCTTCTCTATCAAAGAAACCGTGTGAAGTGTGGATATGGAGATATCAGTGGACTAAAATATCGCACACAAACTAGCGCCAGATATTATGTGTGTTTTAAACCCATCGTCCCTCTAGATGCCTCTTCCTCTCCCAATCTCTACATGGGCATCCAATATGTTTCACTATTCAGTTCAATCTCCTCACAACAACCCACAAGGCTCTCTCCTTATCCTCTGCTCCATCCACACTTCGTCCTGTCCCCTCTGTTCTGCTGGTGACTGCCACCTCACATCCCACATGATTGATACCTCTCCCTTGAATATGCAGGACTTCTCCCGAGCTGCACCCTTAGACTGGAACGACCTACCTTAGCCTATTTAGACTATCTCACACCCTCCAAGCCTTCAAACGCTCCCTCAAAACCCACTTCTTCAGATTGGCTTATCCCTCCTCCACCTAATCCTTCTACCCTCTCCCTCCTCATCATACCGATGTCTTCTGTACTGTCCACCCTCCATGAGTAGGGTCCTCCACCCTCCTGTCATCTCCCTCTACCTGACCCCATCCCTTCCATTGACTTTCTTTACTTTCTCTCTTCATTATCATTACTTTCTGCTTCATTTCTATGTGTAATTATATTTACACTGTTCGTGTTCTCCACTTCCCACTATATTAGGGCTGTACTATGTTATTATTCTGTACCCCAATGCTCTGCCTTGTACTGTATTCCCTATTGTACGATGCTACGGAGACTATGTGGTGCCTTATAATTTATCAGTTTCAATATGTTTATCAGAGCTTATCTGTATAGGATGTTTAGTTCACAAATATAGTTATATTGATTAAAGGATACATGCCAGTGTTATCTGATAGTGGAATAACTAAGGACAGTCATGACGTGGAGGGGTAACACTGTGTCATGGTGTGGAGGGGTAAGGCAGCCACAACCATGGTGGAAGGGTTCAAACCTGCGGCAACCATTGTTGGAGGAGAGGAGTGCACCAAAGGCTGCTCTTCTCTATATATGTGTACGAGTCCCCCCAGTATATACAATATAACAACGTATGTACAAACCCACATAAGTGGTATGTCTCCTAGTGATAGTGAGGAGACACAGGTTCAGTATTCAGTCTCTATGGCACAAATGAAGCCGTTTAAAGGTACCATGCCACCTACCATAATAGTGACAGGCCCTCACTATACCCATGTTCAGAGGCTAGATTTACTAAACCATTGGTTGCTATGGGTAACATCTTCACTTTCCATTCCTGCAGTTTAGTGAATAAGAAATAGAAATCTATATGTGTTTTGTATGTAGGGTGTAGACCAGTCTCCGATTAATGCTCATTATTACTGCCTTGTCAGACCTGAAATCCACTTTGGAGCAACGCAGGGCGGCTCTCCGCTCCTTCTACACGCTTGCCGTCTCCCGCTACTTCCGAACAGAGCAAAGCGATGACAAGATGGGTAAGTTCTGGGGAAACGTTTCTATATGAAATATTGATATTTTCTTCTATTTAGCACATGAAGAAGTAACTGGCTAATGATCCAAAATAAGACAGTGTTCGGTGTACCAGTGGGGGAATGAAGATGGGTTCACATGACGTTTTTGCTGTAAGAGGTGTTGGTGACGGATTCCCTATCTCACTAACGCGTTTCAAGTCTGTATTCTTTGCCACTTATTCAAAACATGTTGTGAGACAGGGGATCTATTCCTGCCACCTCACTTAAAGCACAATGTAGCTTCTTGTTTTAATATTTTAATTATTAACACAATAAAGATCAAGTATTTGTTCATTGGTCAACCCGTAAAGTATGGTATTAACCCAGTATCTGTGGATACAACCATACTCTTCCTGTAATGGACTGGAAAACTGCAATAATATAACTAGCACTGATTCAAGGGGATGTATCCTGCTCGTGTCTATAGTTATATAGGACTAGATTCAGGTTTATTCACAAATAATCCTATTCTGCGTTCGCTCACAAGGTAATAGGCATCTATCCAATGTCTCACAATGGATCCATCCCAACCTCCTTTTGTTTCGTTGCCTCGTTTCCATATGGTTTCATTGCANCGTTTGTTCGCTAATCTGGTGTTTGTGGTCCACAGACCAGCACGAGGAAGCCTTCCCGCTGGGCTTCAGTCACAGCGCTCATCAATGCTACACCGTATCCGCCTCCCACAAATGCTTCGCCATGAAGACTGAGCTGCATCTGCTCTTCCTATTATTCAAGCAAGACGTGCCCACGTTTAGCATGAGGACTATTGCCAATAAAACGTTGCAGGCGTTTGCCAAGGACTTTCCTTTCTGACGGACGCCGTGGTCACCTTTCCAGGATCCATATGCTTGCGCTTGTGCAACCCTCATGAAACTTTAACTGGATGTAGTTAGCTGTTTTATAGACCTTTTGCATTTCCTCGTAAATGNTTTTTTTTTTTACTCATACCCATANTCCAGTCTGATTTTTCATCTGTTCCTATTAACCTTTCATTCTAAAAGTTTCTTTAGCAAAAACAACAGGTTTTAGGCGTTCCAGTGTTGCTGAAGATTATTTTATTTTGTATATTTTATATCTTTATTCTTACCAAAAGTCAACTAATTCCAAGATGGGACATCTGGTGTATACGGAGATGTTTGAGCGATCTACGTACAGCGGATGATTAATGGCGCCTTCTCATTAGATAAACGTCTGCTGTCCTTTCCTGCTACGTTTAATTAGACATGTCTTGCCAGTCAAGGTTCAAGTTGTGGGATATTTTATGTTTCTTATGCTTTCTTTTTCTACTATATTATTTATTTGTGGGTAGAGTTAGTGTTGATTACTACGGAATAAGAAAATTCTTATTACAATTTCCTAGCCACAATTAGCTAGCCACATAGGCCTCAAGCCATCATTGACAGGAGTCCCNATTAGCCAATCCGTGCAGAGAGACAGGACACCGGTGCATCCCATCAGGGTTTTATCAATCTCGGCAGCCCCTCCCTCCTCAACATGAACTATCGCTCGCAGAAAGTGTGTGTGTTGCGTTGTTCAGACCTACTACTAGGGAAAAATTGTCCTGTCCTGTGGTTGCCTGCAGCTGGGAGCGATAATCTCTGTAATATGTGGCCGGCTTAAAACTTGTGCCCCCAACGTCATGAAATGCAAGGGGTTGACCAGGGTTGTGAGTTATGAACTCGGATGTAAACATATATAGCTAATTAGTATGTTTTTGGTTTCTGTTAAATTACAATCTCTTTAGATTACATTAAATGAAATTATATTTATATATACATATATATGACTTCACATTAAGCTTTAAATCATTTCCTGAATGTGCATACAGTAACAGGACTTTCAAAAAGAATGTATATGTCCTATTTACCAGGCATAGGCCATCCTTAGAAGACACTAGATGGACATAGTTGCATATAATCCGTTGTTAAAAAAAAAGAAGTAACGTACAGTATTTACATTCACAGGTGACAAGGTGCGAAGATGAGATGGAGGGTAGAGTATAATAGGATATACACATAGAAGATGTGCAACATGGAGGTATTTGAAATATGCGCAAGGGAGAGTCCGCGAGCACGGCAAAGTTAAGTTAAATAGGGATTTGTAACCATCAACTTGCTTTGAGCAAAGTGTTTGGAGCGTAGAGGGCGCAGAGCACACAATCAAGTGCCATAGTGGAGTCGTAAGTGGGTGCAGAGGCGTCACCTTGATGCCCATACATCAGGCTGATACCGCGTGCGATGATGCGACGCGTCCTCCCGCGCCAGATTTACTAAACAGTGGAGATCCAGTTAGATCTAGCCATTGATGTTGTCATGCAAGTGTAATATACTTTGCTTATAATGAAACTGAAATTTAGTAAAGCGTGCAATGTGCAAAGCTACAAAATCTCTGCATGCTGCCATAGCCTAGAAGGAAGGGAATGCTGGGATTTGTAGTTTTCGGAAAACCAGGGCCTAAATTTATTAAGCAGGGAGATGGAAAAGTGGGGATGTTCAATCAGATTCTAGCTCACATTCCCCAGTATGTAAAATGACACAGAGCTTGATTGGTTGCTATGGGCACCATCCCCACTTTTCAATTTCAATCAATGATATTTCTATGTGGTATGTACTGATCCTCTTGTGTCAGTATGACCCGGCGTCCATAGTGACTATTCATTGTAATATTATTACCTTCTCCTAAGGAAGCGCCCGCACTTCCCTGTTTGCTACATTCGGATTGGTATTTCAGGTGGAGCAGCACTACCTGCCGTAGTAATATTGCTATAGTCACCATCACCTCTTTGTTATTTGTATGTCGGATATACATTGTGCTTAGTACAACATCATTCTTACCAACCACTTCTAAGAAAATTCAATATAAAGCCCTGCTTTTATTTGGTGTCCCTTTAGTCCTTAAAACTAGTATACACCCCTATATTATTTCTCAGATTTTTACTAACGCCTTATTTACATATGTGGATATTAAATGAAAGTAGTATTGGCCTAATAACATATGACAGTGGTGACAGAAGGGATAACAGTAAGTTATGCAGTGATCAAACAAAGGATGGCACAGCTCACCTTGATACATACACACCATCCTATTTGCACAATACTTACAGACAACAGCCAAAGGTGGAGGTTTTTGCAGCAGTGAAGGTAAAGGTTGGTTGGGGGGTTTTTGTAGCGGAGAGGTAAAGATTAGTTGGGGTTTTTTTTGCAGCAGAGTGGTAAAGGTTGGTTGGGTTTGGTTCTGTTTTTGCAGAGCGGAGGGGGAAGATTTTGGTTAGACAGAAAAGGATTCCACCACAAAATCCCAAATCAGTTTGTGTATAGGAACATATTGCACGCGATGCGCATACATGCAAAGAACATACTAAACTGGCCATGAACCCATCCTAGATGACCGCGATAAAGTCGAAGAAACACCGCTGGTGAATCTCCTATCTCAGCCATGAAACCTGGCGGGTGCATAGTGCGAGGTGCACAACAATACCGGAAAAGCTATAAAAAGTCTGAGAACTGTGCCATTCACTTTAATAAGCTGTTTATTGATACCAGCAGAGCGTAGGCTTGTCTCCAGCATGTCATGGAACAGCACCCAGTCTGCACAACATGGAGAAAAGGTAGAGATCCTAATCCTCCAGAGGAGCTATTACGTGTAACGAGGGGTATTAAGTGCTTAAGTGCTCCTCTGAGACAGGTGTGGTACACTCACTGTACATTGTGCATTTCACTCTTTGACATCTGCCCTATACATCACATGTATGAAGTTGGCTTAGTGGTTATGGAGGGACTAAGGGTTCTGAAGATTGCAGCATTTGTGGAATGTGAGACACATTGCAGCCTCTTCATTTAGAAATTCTTCACACTGGGTGCGGTTTTAAGGTCCAAAGTGTGGAAATCCTCAGCATTAAAGCAAAGTCAGCATTAAGTAGGTGACTGCTGCAAAGAGGAGTGGAGAGGGGATTGGGACCGACCTGCACTGGAAATGTCCTGCACAAAAGTGTAAACATTTCCCCTAATCATAATCCTATATCTCCTCCATCCCAAGACTAACCTTCCCTAACCTTAACCCTGTATCTCCTTCATCCCAAGCCTAACCTTCCCTCTTCTATCACCCTAACC
>JABWIB010008776.1:5303-19330 GCA_016617825.1 Platyplectrum ornatum | reverse complement strand
GAATACGATAAATCGCGCACCGGTTCGATTTCAAAATCGACGCAAATTGGTCCGATTTGTATTCACGCTGACAATTCGAGGCTTAGTAAATACCCCCCAATGTGCACAGACAAAGCAAATGAATAATAATTATACCTTCAGAATAGTTCAGCAGAGGAGAAACTGGTAAATAAAAACATTACTATACAGATTCATATGTCACAGTTCGGTCTAAACTTACTAAGCAGGGAGATTGAAAAGTGGGGGTGTTGCCCATAACAACCAATGAGATTCAAGCTCTCAGTTTCATTTTACATACTGGAGAATGTGAGCTTGAATCTGATTGGTAACATCCCCATTTTTTAATCTCCCTGCAATCTACTTGCTTAGTAAATTTAGGCCTTAAGGTGGCCATTCACTAGAAAGATTATCGTTTTGGTATGATTTTTGTGAAAAATTTAACAATTTTTCCCCTGAAGACAAGTCAATAATCACAGGCACACCTATTCCACACACTACAACATTATTGTTAATAGGTGTGGAAAAACTAAGGTAAACTAACAATTTATCTTGTTTTTTTATCTTTAGTAGAAAAATAGTTTTTTACACACACTATCCAATAATCGTTTTTAATTTGATTGAACACATTCAAAGTTCAGAAAAAACAAGTTAAACAAGTTGAGCAATTATTGGAGGCTTTAGAAAAAAATCAGCACCACACACAAAAATATTTTTTTTATCCAATTTTAAATCATTGAGAAATTGGAACAATAATTGTTTTAGTTAATGGCCAACTGTAGAGTTATTGGAGGAGAAAAATCCCAGCACATTATTGAATCCTTAAGCTGGCCATACACTATAAGATAAATTGTTCCAATCGAAAGATTTTTTCAAGAGTGGGCAAAACCATGTTGAATAGCAGGGGAGGTATATTGAATTCATTGCAATCAGTATTAGAATTGAGAGATGATGTTTCCAGCACAAGTGTAATAACAGTGTAACAGTAACGCTGGTCAGTATCTGTGTGCAACATGCAACAATAAAGTGTGTGCATGCATTTTACCTCCCCCCTGCAATTCATCATGGTTTTACCCACTCTTGAAAAAATCTGGAACAATTTATCTTATAGTGTATGGCCAGCTTTAGTCAACAAATTCCTTCATTAGAATGTAGATTTGATGCCTCTTATTTTAGTTTCTGGAGACGCCATTCCCACCATTGTCCTTTTGTTGTTGTCTGAAGGATCTGCAATTCTCGATGTAGATTGATAAATTTGCATTAGCATTTTGCATTTTTGCCTGAAGCATCCAGATTGTGTTCATGTGTTCATAGACGCAATCACTTGGAGGCAACATTGAGTTCATAAATTCATAAATCATTCTCTTCCATAATTCTTGGCAGTCCCATTTGATTGAAAAATCATATGTATCATTGCATAAGAAATGTTATTAGCTACGAGTAGAGCGTAAACTTTGCACCATAATGACCATCTATATGAATATACCATAAAATATGGATTTTCTGTACATTAATTATACATATTAATAAATTAATATTAAACAATATTTTTAATGGCTGATTCTTTTAGTTTTGACTTTGACACCCCGTACCCACTCCCATCACTTATATCCGTACGACCTCCTGAAGAGTGACACCCAAATTCACAACCACCTACATACAGTACACTAGGGGCAAATTTTTCAGCTGCCAATTAACTTACCAGCATGTTTTTAGGCATCCCCTTAAATCAGTATCCAGTCCCATAAGCAGAAACTACCTCGAGGGGTCAGAAGAGTCCGAGGTCTCAATAAATGATATATTATACATAATATAGAACACACAAGAGGGAATATTGTGCATAGTTTGGCCTGGGATATAAATTATTAAATGCACTGTCTTATTTTCATTTTTTAGGAATTGATTTACTCTCGAAAGGATAACATTTGTCAACATCACTATATCTACACGCTGCCATACATCAAACATAACTGCTCAAAACAAGTTATGTATGCCTAATAAGCAGGTGATTTACATGCATTGTAGTGTTACCAAAGCTTATGTGACAGATTAGAAAAATAGGAGGGTAGTTACAGAATGCAACGTTTTAATAGCTGGTAACACAGCACTTCTATGTATACAAGTGAAAAATGCAACATGGCCATATGGTATATATAGTGTATTTAACTGAGAAATAAATCTCATTCTGGGTTACCCACGTAAAAGCCTGGGGTGGAGGGCGTTATTTATGCAAATAATGACAAAAGTCCTGATTCCAAAGAAAAATTTGCTATGATTTGACGATACTTGATGCTTGTTTGCAGATTCTTTGTAACGATCAGCGCTGGAGGCAATGATTTACCCCAGGTACCTGGAGACTTGCTGACTCTCCTGGGATACCGGGAGAATTTCAATAAATTCTGGAGTCTCCCAGAAAGGAGAGTGGAAACCCTGGTCTCATAACTCGTTGACACGCAGGTTTGTATGTACCGTGTTTCCCCGATTTTTTTTAAAAAAATTTCTGGTTCAAGAAAACCCCATAGGGCTTATTTTCGGGGTAGGTCTTATTTTAATTAACATTGACAGAGATTTATATAAACAGTCCAGCTTTTATCCCCATCATGCCCCCCAGTCCTGCTTTTATAACCATCATGCCCCCCATTCCTGGGGAATTCACTAGGGCTTATTTTCGGGGTAGGGCTTATTTTGGATGGGGTAATAGCGGGAGGGGGTTACTCCCTTTTTACACCCCTCTAGAGTCACGCATATGTAATGGCTCTGTCCCCTGTTCCATATGTATGGAATAAAGTTCTGTACATTTGACTGTACTAACACAGGGGTAAACGACCTGCTGCTCTGCAGATGACGTCAAACTACAAGTCCCAGCCGAAAGCATGCTGGGACTTGTAGTTTGACAGCACCTGCAGAGCCACAGGTTGCCCACAGAACATCTGGGGCATGCATGTGCAATGTTACAAATCTTACACACTCAAGTCACCTAACGCACTTAATTCATGATACTAAATTATTAGAAGTCAATGCAGATGAGAGCAAGCATTGGCATTGGTTGTGATAATTAAATACAGCAATAATTAAAGTAATCTAGGTTTGTGCACAGGAACGTACTTCAATACATTTACAATAACCAGACACTACAAGGAGCCCATTATTGAGTTCTATACAGCTTCAGATAAACAAGAATGTCCTTAAGGGCATTGAGAAACAATGCAATATTGCTTAATGGAGGATTTTCTACACGTTCGTCTTCCTCCCCTGTACCTGACCTTTTGCCATTTGTTTTATACTTTGCTATGAAGAGACATAAAATGTTTTAACGCACTACACTCCACATACAGTCCTTAGGAGAGCTTGTGTTATCTCCTTATAGCAGCAATCTTGGCAACTATTGCTGCATGTTACAATGTAGCCTGCAAGAAAACTTTATAATGACATTTAAAAGTATCGTCTGAATATGCAAAATCAGCATATTCTTTATTATGCAATTACATTGTCCCTGTGTCCTTCATAAAGACAACTAACAGCCTTGATCATTTCTTCTGAATTGCTAGTTACCGGCAACTCAAGTGGGTTAGCGGCATTACTGATATGCCATTGCTTCCTGGACAATGTAAAGGTTTAAAAACATGCAGACTCAAAAATAAGAGTGGAAAGTCACTCATGGGTAAAACCATGATGAATTGCAGGGGGGGGGGAATGAATGTCAGTGTTTGCATTTGGGAGAATACTTTATTGTTGCATTTTGCACACAGATACTGACCAGCGTTACTGTTACACTGTCATACACTTGGGCTGGAAACATCATCTCTCAACTCTAATACTGTTAAAACTAATGATATTTAACATGGTATTACCCAGGTGTAAGTTTCCTCAAGCCTAGATCTGGTCCTTAGTACTGGTACAGCAGATGTATCTCCTATGTGTAGATGACATATCAAGAACATCATTAGAGACCTACCTATATGTCATGGTTAAAGAGCAGATAGATAGAGTAAGTGGCACAAAGCAAATGTCCTACATTGCGTTCCACCTCGTCACGGGGAACATGTCGGCCTACTTCCGCTCCTGTCTATAAAACACATTTTGTGCCATTTAGTCAAGGGAAAGATAGTAATGTAAATTAAAGTACCAAATCTCTCCCCTATTCACCTAATGAAGACCCTGAGTACTATAATGTCTTCCACCCTGTCTTCTATCACTTCACAGCTCTGTCTTCTTCTTCTGTCGCTGTCTGAGTGCTGACAAATGCAACATCATTTTACGTTAAGTGAATTGATTTAAACTAGTAATTAGGGCTGGGGTTAGGGTTGCGGTTAGGGTTAAGGATGGGGTTGCAGTTAGGGTTAAGGATGGGTTTACGTCTAGGATTATTGTAATACGTTCATATCACACTCATGGAGAAGATGAGTAGGATTAACATGTCTCATACTGTCTGACGGGAGAGTTTTTGGCCAAAGATGAAACCTTAAAAATAAAAATGGTCCATTCCAGCATACACAACCTCCAGATCCAGATCACATTGGAGACTGGTGCAGAGACAGGAGCATGTTCAGCGGCGTTGTTGTTTTCTTGTTTTATTTGTCAATTTTCTTTTAATGCTTTTAGTATAGTGACTAGATAAGGTTTTTATGATTGCACTGGACAGCGAATCTGAGGAGAGAGTTTATATCACTTTTCTAATATGTTTCTAATACTTCGAAGCATCTTGAGGTTATCTGCACTTCATAAAGAATCATTGCATGATTTACATTTACATATAATGAGGTTGTTATTGTTTTAATGTGTATTTTTTTATTCATGTAGATGATAATTTTATGATAAATAACTTTTTTACATACACATAAATAACTGGCTTTAGTATTAACAAATTTCTACTATTAGGAGTGGAAGATCCGATTTATGGTGTATGGTGTATATTTTATGGTGTATAGGGTATCTTTCAGAAAATGTGGATAGATACGTCTTTTATTATTATTAAGAGTTTGGGGTTTGGTTCACCAATATTTTAAAGTATCAGGACCTGTGTGCTTTGTATGATATATATTTGCCATTGGTGTGTTATATGACATAAGTGAAGATGCTGGCATCAAAATGGTTTGGAAACCTGTCACTTACCTCTCTCGGACGAAAAAGGCCGACATAAGGATTTCTCCTTTTCCCTTCCCCTATCCCATCATTTAAATCCGACCCAGTGGGTGGAACTTCAAGCACATCTGGTGCGTGGAAGACGTAATGCAGGATCCGTCCTTAGACACATTTTTTAATCAGATACAAATTACAAGCTGTGTAAATTGCACAAGTAGCAGATAGCAGCTTTGCTGATTTTTTATTTTTTTTTATTTTAAATTAGAATCATTTATAGAAAATGGCACTCTGCCTGGAGCCACTACACAATTAGATTGCTTCCTACAGTCAGTAACTTAACTGGAACCTAATCAGTTCAAAATATAATGAACAAATGTGAAATCTCTATCACAAATTCTATTCTTGAATTAGACGAGCCAATGGTATTAGCACTTGGGAAAAGGGCCATGCTGAAGCTCATCCAATATTAACAAAAGAAAAGTGATGAGTAACTGATACTATTGTTGTAATGATTGTTGTATACACATATTAAAGAACAATATCAATGTGATTAAATTGCTCTTTTAAGTGCACATTTAAAAAAACAATTTTATATATAATAGCTGATGTTGTAAAGAGCTGACTAAACATACTATATAACTTTTTACAATGGGTACAGAGGCCATGTCTGTTGGCAAAGTTAATAGACGTGTGTTCTGACAACAGCCTTGATCTGTATAAGTATAGGTGGAGGCGTTGGTTCTATAGAAATGTTACAACATTTTAATGCAAAATTGACATAATGTACTTTGTCCTGGCTTTGATTTCCTCATCTATCTGTTCTGTCTTGTCTTCTCTCTCTGCTGTCTTATCAACCTCTCCGGTCTGTCAGATTTATCCCTACCTCTGGTCTCTCATTCTTAAGCTGGATACACATGAAAATTATAGTTACATTTTTTAGACCAGTTGATTGAAAGATGTCTTCTAACAATCTGCAAGCTGCACGAGCTCCATGTGTGTGAACAATCCTAGAATTCTTTGCTGCAGTATTATACTGCAATTACACACTCATCCACCAGGTGGCTCTATACTGCAGTTTCAAAGGGAATTGCTGCTCTGTAGATCGTGTGTGACAATCAAAAATATTAGGAGCTTCTGACAATCATTTTAATTGACCACTGACTGTCTAAAACCATCCTGCAGCATGTTTGGTGGGTACACACTGAACATATGTTTGCTGACAGCGTCGTTTATCTTTTGATTGAGAAGATAATATTTCTGATGTGTACCCGCCATTTCTGACAACTTCTTCTTTTCTATGTCACCCCTATTCTCTTTTCTCCCTCTCTGTCCCCTGTGACCACAGCTGAGCCTTCAATGGAAACAAATTTGCCTAGTTATTGTAATGCTGAACACACTAGGATTTTGGAGGGATGTGGTGAAGTTCAAGTGTCAGGGTCATAATGAGGTCAAGAGTGGGGTAAGAGACCAGCATGGGGGTAAAGGGCTAGTTTCAGGTAATAGTGAGCATGGGGGTGGGGTTGGGGCTAGGATGGGGATGAAGTGCTAGTAGCAGTAGCAGTGTAGGTGGAGGTTAGGGTAAGAGACAAGGACGGGGTGAAGTGCAACTGTCAGGGTTAAAGTGAAGATAAGGGTTTGGGTGTAAGGAAAGTATGAAACAATAGAGTCAGAGTCATAGGGGTATATTTACTAAGCGGTGAGATTGCAGTGAGATTGGAAAGTGGGGATCCTGCCCATAGCAACCAATCAGATTCAAGCTGTCAGTTTCATTTTACACACTGGAGAATGTGAACTCAAATCTGATTGGTTGCCATGGGAAACATCCCCACGTTTCAATCTCACTGCAATCTCACCGCTTAGTAAATATACCCCATAGTGAGGGTGGTAAGAGAGGTAGTTTACAGGACAGGGATAAAGTGGATGCGGCAGGGACACAATGAGGGTGGAGAGAGGCATAAAGGTGCAGAAAGCAAATGAGTGGCATTTGGGTTAGAATGGAGGACTTTACCTGAGTCCATAGTGGGTAACAGGTACTCACCAAATAAAGGTTAAGAACCATTGCTCTATGCTTATATCGTATATAACCATATTAAAAATCATTCCATGACATAATTCAGCCTATTGTTCTATTTCATTCTTTGGTCATATAACATTTCTGTGACTTTTACTATCCATATACCATACAGCACAGACTATATTACCTCCCATAAACTCCATTCAGTGAATCAATGTAATATTCTTTTAAGAGTAAAACATCAATCTCTGAAATGGAACACACCCCAGCATCCTCTGGCATTGCAGAACTTTTTAGAATAGCAAGTAAAACATTATAAATCACATTAGAAGGGACTGAAGCAGAGCTGCAGAACTTGGAGGAGTCCGCTGATTGAATCCTGTGGTTGTCTAATGACGCCGACTGAAATATTTATATGGTGGCTAAGCTCTCATCTAGATCTAGTTAAAATCAGCTGCACAGTCTGCAATCTTTAGGCTTTATTATTTAAAAAGAACAACTGAACTTATTTGTCAGCCATAGAATATCTTCTCGTGAAAGCAAAAGGAACAATAACTTATCAGCTTACCGTATATACTCGAGTATAAGCCGACCCGAATATAAGCCGAGGAACCTTAATTTCAATTTAAAAAACTGGGATAACTTATTGACATTATATAGGACAATGACTCGAGTATAAACCGAGGGGGGCACTTTCAGCACAAAAAAATGTGCTGAAAAACTAGGCTTATATACAGTATATATATATTATGCTTTGGAGGGACAGGTTTAACTTCAATGACATAAATGAGCTCCAGTATGATAACATACATTCATGTAGTTGTGCCACTGTCTCACCATCCTAGTTTTCAACAATATAAGGGTGGGAAGAGACATATTTAAAGCTGTCAACATTCCTATAGTCGACAGTATCAAATAGTTATAAAGTTACAAATTTTATATCTAATCCAAGGTTGACAATAAACAGGGCCGCCATCAGGGGGGGACAGTCCCGGGCCGGGTCGTCCCACCAACCCCTGGCAGGGGCCCGGCGCCCTGAGTTCAGGAAGGCTGCTGGCAGCGGCCGTCACCCCAGTACAGAGCCAAGGCTCGGCGGCCTCCTGCGGTGACATCATTCTAGCGTCATGTGGGAGGCCCGGCCGTCTGGGACTTTGTGAGTCCCGGGCCAGGGTGATACTGGCGGCAGCCCTGACAATAAACATGCATTAGTGAAACCAGTAATACTGGGCCGGATCCAGACTGTGGAAATTCTGCAATGTGGGTTTTGAAATCTGTCTGCAAAATAGAGTGGGCATGCATATTCTATTTTGAAAGCCCTACGTACTACAACATTTACATAGCAAGCAGAGGGGCGGCTGCAAATGGGAAGTAGGCCACTAAATTTACGGTAGTCTGGATTCGCCCCGCAAAGCCTAAACTCAACCCTAACTTAACTTAAGAGGGTTAAGTGCTTACTTTAACAAGCTAAACATGGTGTGGATATTGGTGTAAGTGTCTAACTAGTATCCTAACCTGCTGAAGATATCATGGATATGGGGGTAAGAGTCAAACTCTATAGATAGTGAGGTAATTGATCAAAGGTGTCAAACTATAGATAGTAAGGTGTCCACTTATCTGCTGGTAAAATGTGCAATGGTAGATGGAGAACAATGCGAGGCACACTGGTGCAGACCTTGTGAACCAGGTCAACATAAAACTGGCATCCTGGTGGACCGGCAGTGTCACCTCCTCACCCCATTGACCTTGATGCATGTGACTTTCTGTTCAACAAATGCAAACCATGTATTTGTCTAGCCAGATGAAGTCGTCCATGAGCCAAATTGATTCTACAGAACATATGCTATAATCAAATAATAAACTTTGTTTGAGGAGTTTAGCTCTCCATATATAATCTTTGCCTTTGGTTTCTGACCAATGACAAAAATCTTGACTTCTATTAAATAATATTGGGTTTGCCATATTTTATATTTAAAATGTACAGTGCCAACGCACTACATAAGTCAGTCTAGATTTATGAACTGACAAAATTGTGCTGTAAAAGTAGGAAATGTCTCTTGGAAGACTGTTGGTTCAAGGAAGATGGTAGCTGGTCATGGCACCAAAGTGTTAATTTCACTATCCTGTACCTGGTGGAATGGATCATGTTGGAGGGTCTGTTATAGATGAGATCCGAGCGCGAAATAAATGGAATTTATGATGATCTTCACAACTCTCCTCTTTTCTGCTATGATACCTCTCCTAAATGTCTAGATTCTCCAACCACCATCTTTAACCCAATTATATCATTCCAACCAGTTCCACAATGAATGCCCTGGGGCATCTGGAGTTGTCCCTTTTAAATACATTGAAAACGGGCAGATATAAATGGCAGATATTATGACAGCTATGACATTTTGTTAATCAACCACTAATTTACACAAACGTCTTTGGTCTCCAGTTGCGACAGAAGGGATTCATTGTTCATTTACAGGTATTATACATTTGTCATTATAATTCCTTTTGCTGCTTACAATGCAGCACTTTTCCATTTCAAATTCATTTGCAAGGGGTCCCTTAACATGTACAGACAGTATGTTCTATAATGGAATAACATACATATTTTATAATAAGTTTGATATTTTTATCACTCATATCATTATCATTTTGATTTCAATTTAATTGTAAGTCCTGTCAAATAACCATGTTATCGCCATGGAAACCCATCCAATTCTCCGCTGTGTACTCACTGCGTCTATGAACCTCTGAATATTCACAACATGAAAGAATTGGATTACTTTACATTTCATTTCAAATTCCTTCACTCTTGAGATTCCCACCAGGAAATGGAAATTTAGTTTTCAAAATTAAAAGTACATATGTTATAGCGCTTTCTGCCTGCTTGACCCTTTAGGAAATCACAGAACACAATATACTGTATGCATTATCCAGAATGCGATGATACGTAATTACTCATATAGCTAAGGGAGAAAAGAGGTGCAAATGATATCGCACAAAGCAGAGATACTATGTTAGCAATCATTCGAAAATGCATTTGCCAACCTAGCTATTTAGGTTTTAACAGTTTGGACATGAAATGGAATTATTCTGTAGATGTTGTCATTGATTCACACACAATATATTATGTCACACAAAATAAATACCAGAAAAGTTGTTTACGTTTGGTCAGTCCATTTTATAATGTTTTTATTTATACTTCGTTCAGAACACCACCAGACACCTGAGAATTTCATGAAATTCAGGGTTTATGGAAATCCCTGGGTGTTATTATTAATTTATTTTCTTGTTTTTCTTGTCTTTGGGTTTTTTGGTTATACACCAATTCCACTGCTGACCAGAAATTACCACACTTTTTCATTGCCAAGCTGATGTCTTCAGACCCATGTTCATACTGCTGCAGGGACCTGGGATTTCCCTGGTGTAAATATACATTTTTTATTCCTAATTTTTTTGTATACTTTTTCCCTCCATTATATTACCTAAGGTAACCCAGCTTTTCACCTGGTCCAAATCTTGCATAAAGAGTCCCTGAAGATAACCCCTTTTGTTTTGTTTTTTTTTGTTTTTTTTAAGTCTTTTATGCATCTTTCCAATAGAGATATTAGTAAAAAAAAAAAAAAAACTAAAAAGTTGACTTATTTATCTGTAAACTTCACAAGTAAACAATCTTATAATGTAAGAAGCATAGAAATATTGTTGGTAATGAAATATGTATGAGTGTGTGCCTGTGTATTTGTGCATACCGACAATTTAGCCTGAGCTAACAAATGACTTTGGTATAGGCAGTATACAAAAGACAAAAAAAACACGAAAAACACAAAAACAAATCTAACAGTGTTAGTAAAAAAAAAAATAATAACAGCAGAAGAAATCAATAAACGCATTCTAGTGTAATGAAGAAAAGAAAGAATCACAATGTGCTCGTCATTCCACCAGATACACTTAATTACAAATAAATCTGTGCTCCCTGGTATATATGGGTAAATAAGAAACTCCTATTCATTTACCAGAGACAACTTTCCAAATTCCCGTAGAAAGGTCTCTTGTCCGGGTCACACGTTAATATTGCAATAAATTCAGATAACCTTTACTAATTCTTTCAGAGAGTGAGATATTGTCGTAGACAGAGGCACTTTTCCTTAAACCACTACAGCAACTGGTGCAACTAGTCTCAGTTAATTTTATTAAAATAAGTGTATTAATAAATAATAATTTAAGGACTAAACTGCAGTAAAGTTAAAGTGGAGATGTTGCCCATAGCAAACAATCAGATGTTAGATTACACCCTAGAGAATGTCAGGAAGAATCTGTTTAGTAAATTTTGTCCAGTCCCTTTGAACCAATATCACTCATTTGCAAACACTAATCAGCCTGGAGAACTTAACCACCTGAAATGGCATGTTCCTCTAAAGCCGCCATCCACCAGCACAATCATTGCTCCAGGCAGGAGAGGGACAATAATCAGGAAAATGTCCCAATTATCGGCTCCACACACTGGTGCGATGATCAGCAATGAGGAGGCAGGGTCTGTAGAGATTGACAGATGGCTCTTGCAGCCGTGTATCCTGTGTATCTCTACACTGCCTGGACCCTGTTCGAACCCTGCCCACACACTCCCCTCTGGGATGATATCAATCCAGAATTGGGAAAGATCAGATTATCGCCGTCCACTAGAACGATTATTGTGCCAATTCACAATAATTGGTGAATTGGCACAATAATCGTTCTGGTGGATGGCCAGCTTAATTAATACACACTAGTGGTCATGTAAAAATGGTCAATGCATTAGCAACAGAAGTAAAGAATATATAATTGTAAGTCCATCCACTGATCGGAAGTCAAAGCCATTACAAATGACGTTGTCTCAGTTGCAGTCAAGTATGTGGAGAAATAAGGAACCCTTGACCCTACGCGTTTCATCACAATCACAATTGTTAAGAGAGATTAATTGATTGATGAGGGCTCTTTATATGGTGATTGCCGCCATCCAATATATGAACAATTTTCAGGTTTATATGATAGAAAGAAAATTGGAAAGACAAGTTGCAATGCTGTTTAAAGGTATGTGATAATAAATTTGCATGTGGCTTAGTCCTCACCACTAACTTCATTAATGGATAGAGAGCCTTGTTAGCAATAATTTATGCTGCATCAGATATTTTTCCATTTGATTCTTGTTTATGTCACATTATGCAAACTCAAACCATTGGAGCAGAGCGTTTACATAAATGCATGGAATTCTTTCCTCTCAGGCTGTATAGCAACAGCATCACCTACTTGAAAGGAGATAATCTTTACAGATGTGTCAGTGAATGCAAAATACACAAATTGTCACTTTCATGTTTGTTGAGGTCCTTTTAGAGGTGTACTTAGTACTAGATTTATCCTATACGATGGAGGCAAGTATAAACTATGAAAAACAGAATAAGAGTTGAGAGGTGAAGTTTTCCTAGCTAAACATAAAACTATGCAGTATATGATATCTTTGGNCAAAGCAAGGTCATTGTTTCTGCATTCAATAAAAATTTCCATGCACCCCTCACATTGCAGATGGTTATGCTCAGAAATACATTTGCAACAAAAAAAGTTTTAGTGCAACTCTGGATTAGCCCCAGGCTGTCTCCAGCTCTGGTGTCAGGTGTCTGTCTCTGATATTATCCCTGATGGACAGCACCTGGCACTTCACTAAATTCACTAGTTTTCCCAGCAGACATTGAGGCTGAGTTTGGGAGTTAGAGTAAAACAGTTACAAGTGTAGACCTGGGCAAAACATTGAACTGCAGGGGAGACAACCAGCCTTCTTATCCATAGTTTCCAGCCTGCTGCACTAAAGTTCCCAGCTTGCCTACTTGTGTCTATTATCCACAGGTCCCAGTCTTTCCTCTGTTCTCAGTTTGTTCTCAGTTCTCAGGACTCCTTCTATCTATCTATTTTACAATAAATCCTCTTTAGTTGTTGTTGTGTTCCTTGTATCACCAGACACCGCCAACTCTAAATCCATGACAATGTGTGAATAAAATTATGTTTTACACTTGACATATGTGCCTTGCTAGTCAATTCTCTCTTATATAAGAGGAACACATAAAAAAACACACTACTTTAAATAAGAATTACTTTTACGACCAGTCTCTGCTCTCAGCTTTATTATGATACAATTAAAATACAGTATTGGTCACTGGTGCATTGCAAAGATATCCCTGAGTGAAGACACAGCTGGAAGTTTTCATCAGGTACAATGCTGTAACTTATTATCTCTTCCAAGAGATGTTCGAAAATGGATAACCAACGTGGCAAAAAGTACAAAGGCAATCAAGGAAAAGCATTAGAGTCAGTGCGAGAAAGGCTTCTCACAATGCGGTGGGGGATCCATTTGAGCATCTCTGCAAACTTTCAAAAGGGAAATTGCAGTAACTCTCGGTAACCCGCTAACTAGTGTAATTTAAATCAGAGGTAAACTCAATTTACAGAGGATGTTAAGTGCATGTGGCTTCAATCACAACTCTGTTGTTATCTTCTGGAACACAAGGAAAGTGGTTACACTGAAAAACAAGTTATTTTGTGAACTAGATTCCTGTTCATTCGTCGGAGTGTGACTGACAGATCATATATTAACAGGTTTTTAGTGCATTTCATATTACTTAGAGCTTTTTTTCAAGCAATCACATTAGTTCATGTCCCCAGGAGAGCTTATCAGTTAAATTCTCTAACAAACACATCGAGGCTAGGATGAATTTTGATTTTACGATTAACCTAATAACATGTTTTTGGGGTGTAAGTCTTTGACTTCTGAGCTGAAAGGCCTCCACAACTCTGCTTGATAAAGAGATAGATAGATAGATAGATAGATAGATAGATAGATATGAGATAGATAGATAGATAGATAGATAGATATGAGATAGATAGATAGATAGATAGATAGATAGATATGAGATAGATA
>JABWIB010008775.1:4336-24575 GCA_016617825.1 Platyplectrum ornatum | reverse complement strand
TGATGTTAACAGATGTTACCCAGGGTCAGCTATCTACTGCCAATTATAGTTACACAAGTTGATGATTATAGGGTACCAGCAGCGTGGCCACAGACAGAATCCCTCACACACACACAAGTTGCCTGCCACAAATGGGGGCCCCACTGTCTTCATGATTCTCTGGCAACAAACGCATCATCCCATTGCATCCCCTCCCCGCTCTGTCAATGTCTACACTGGATTCCTATCCCCTTTAGAATTCTCTTCAAACTCCTCACCACAACCTACAAAGNTCTCTCCTCTTTCTCCACTCCCTACCTCTCCTCGCTCATCTCTGTCCACTTACCACCCCGTCCACTCCGCTTCACTAATTACAGCCACCTCACTTCCCAACTTATCACCACCTCCCATGCACACATCCAGGGCTTCACCCGAGCTGCTCCCCTCCACTGGAACAGCCTACCTACATACCTATTAGGCTATCTTCCACCCTTCAATCCTTTAAATGCTCACTCAACCCTTAGCTATTATTCTGTACCCATGCTATGTATGTATTACATGTTTTGTTACTGTATGCTATTGGCATTGTACCCCATAAATTGCATGACCCACCACTGCTAATAAAGTTTAAATGGTGTGTCATACAGTTCATTGACAATGTTGCACAACAAGTTTAGCATTAGTGAAAAGTTGAAGAATAATGTATGTTATGATACATAAGTCTATAAATGCATAAGGCAGATCTAAATCTATTCCAAATATAATCCACAGTGTCCACAGTGCAAATGACACCTATAACCAGGGAGCTGATAAAAAAAACGCAATAGCCTTTTCAGTGCCCCGGCGGCCGGAAGAGACGTCACATGCTCGTGCCTCCATTCACTGAAGCCGCAGCATCCGCCTGGAAGATACCTGGCATGCTGCACAGTTGGCGCGCTGCATATACAGTGTTCGTGCATACAGGGAGGCGGCTGCAGCCCTGAAACCATCGATGGCTGTGCAGCCAGGGGGCCCAGTCCACCACATGGTTGTGGATCACTTGCTATAGCATGGGAAATAGTTGCCTGTTTGACTTTGAGCCTTGTGACAGAGATAGGAAACAGATGGGTCTTGAACTGCTTTAGATAGGCCACATATGCCTACTAACATTACTCTACTCCCTTTTTACACAAGGCCACTAGTCAGTGTTGGTGTCATATTTGTCTCTTTTAATTTGTAACATTTGTGTAGAATGTTGGTATGTATTTTATTTCTTTCATTATAAGTACAAGAGTAAATGTGATGTTAGTTGCTAAGGGACCCTCAGGAACATTGTTCTGGCCCCGGTGGGCAGGTTTAACCAGCATCAGTGAAATGTTACCTAGAATCAGATGACAACGATGAGTCTCTTAGCTACCAGAGTGCAAGTAAGACAATAGAACAGCAAAAAACCCCAACAAAACAACAGCTAGACACTAGATTGGTGTGAGAGAATGCAGATCTTACAAAATGTATAAGATATCTTGTTTTAGAAACTTGCAATAACAATAAGTAGTATCTAGGTCAAAAGTTGCTTCCTAGGAACTAACTTTCTAATGAATGTATGACATTTCCAATATCATTGGCCCCTATTATCTCTGAGCACTTAGATCCAGCTCCCGCAGGCACATTTACCATTTTTATACCACTCTTTAATAAATAATATCATTTTCCAACCAAGATATAAATTAATTGTATACATTAAGGAACACAATGAACCAAACTTCCTCAGTACCACCAGTGATCTGGCCTTCTGGCTTTTACAGTGCATCCTACTTATAATGGATAGAACCCAGATCATGGGTTTTAAAACACCTTTTTCTAACTAGCATGTGCACCATCCCAGTGTGTCATAATTGACATTGTGGACACAGATATAGTATGGAAGTCTAGTTNCAGGGAATTCAGATTCATACTGGAAGCTCATGCATTAAAAGTGTGTCTGCGATCCTTGCNCTCAGGGTTTGGTCCATATTTGGTCCAAGCACTTTCTTTTGTATTGTCATCTACCTCACAGAAATAAACAAAAGATTTCGGAAAGATAGCTGCAGCTTAAATGGGGCTGCTACAGAGTTCATAGCAAACCATTAAATAGTGTTTTGTAGTAATTCTCTGCTTTTGCAAAATCTAAATCCTCTCCTGCATGCACAAATATAAGCGAACGTGAACCCTTTGTAAGATGCTTTGTCCAGGTGCAGATTTATTTCTTTTGTTATAGCAGCCAACTCTAAATTATTCACAATACAGCTGCAAGGAATGATTGCCTCTATTCTCCCTCTCTCTCTTTACAGGACAAAAGATTGCCATGAAAACAGTGTGGAAACTGACAACAGAGGACCTGGGAGAAGAACATATACCCCTTACATGAGAGTCCTCCAATTAAGTATGAAGAACAAGGTGTCCTTAACTGGAGAGCACTGAAGATGAAAAACACTGCAGTGTCCATTACTTTNTCATTTCTCTCCAAAAGTAGTATTCCAATAATGTGGGAGTATGCCATAAACTGACACTTACAACAGGCACAATACTCTAACCCTCAGAGTAAAGGCTGTGTTCTTTTCACTGTGGAGTCAAACTCAAGAAAACATAGAAGCGTTACGCAAAGATGGGGCTTTCAGCTTCTTTGTGGTTATCATGCTTATCCAGATAACTAGATGTCTCCTCTTAGTAGACCCATCAGCAGTAATATGCACCACATTATGTACTTCTGCACTACATATTCCTTTTCTATACCTCTGCTTCATAATCAGGTTGAACTTTGGTTAAGGGGGACAGTCCAAGTCTTCCTCGTTGTTGTATTACACTGTACATTAGTATTTTGAAGTTGCAATGCACTGATTGAAGTATCTAGAATAATTTGCATATTTATATTTATATTTTCCTTACAGTAATTTTGTAATGATTATTTTTCATAAAAGTGACAGTTGTGCCTTATTCACAATGACACTGCAATGATGAAGTGTACACTTATGCACTGGAAGTGATTCTGGACATATATGAGGAGGCTTATACCAAAAGCACTGATACATTCTCCTCAGAACATATTTTACTGCCTAAAATAATAAATCAATTGAATACACTTTTATTCGGTAAATATATATATACACACAACTATAAATATATATATGAATATACACACAACTATATAAATATATATATATATATATATATATATATATATATATATATGTGTGTATATATATATATATATATATATATTTGTGTGTGTGTGTATATATATATATATATATATATATATATATACACACAACTACAGCTTGAATGCTTCTACACTGGGGCTTTACTGGTCGGAGCATAGGGCAGCTTGACATACTATTGGCATCTCCAGTATGCTGAAAGCCATCTGCCTGTAACCCTTGAAGGAGTTTTGTCAGAAACAGGAAAGTCTGGTGGAAGTGGAATAGTTTAACACAACATGACCTTCAAACTTTGATGCCCAAAAATCTCCTAAAAAAAAGTCTACGGTTTTGCATTCTGAAATGAACATTGCCATGACTGACTACACTTCTGCTGCTCGACTGACCATCCTCAAGCAATCAATGACAGAAATGACTGTTGGTATTTTGCAGATTCTTATTTATATACTGTACAAGTACTATAGTAAAATGGTCAGAAAACACCTGGNCATAAATTTACTAATCAGGTCGATTGAGGAGTGGGGATGTTGCCCATGGCAACCAATCACATTCAAGCTCTCAGCTTCATTTTACATACTGGAGAATGTGAGGTTGAATCTGATTGGTTGCTATGGGTAACATCTCCACTTTTTAATTTCCATTCATTGTAAATTTAGGCCCTAATCTGCTGTATAACTAGTATTGCATGTATAATACATTTACTCATGTCTATAATGTATATAGTAACACATGGGAAGCATTGTATACAGCACCAAAGAGACTATTTTTAATTCTAATGGGGGTGGGGGCTTAAGGAATATTTACTACATATCATGTATACTTTTATATCTACCTATAGAGCAATGCTATGCGCCACTAAGATCCTAAAACATCCTGGTTACATAATCTTCAAGCACATTTTTCAGCCTCTGTTATAGCACATATAATAGTATATATATATATAGAGAGAGAGAGAGAGAGAGAGAACAGGCTTTTTAGGTACATGGTGCTAGAGCAATGTATAATTTGTCACATATAAGGAAAGAAGAACTACATCTGAGGTAGGCAAAAGTGGAAACTAGCATTTGACCAAAAAGTAATTTATAACTAACTATCCTAAGTAAAAATTTCATCATATAAATAGGTTATGGGTACAACTAAAGTATTATATCATTTGCGTCTCCATTATATGTCTGCTGAATAGCAGGAATTTTCTTTGTTATGAAATGCAGTGATACATCTGTGTTGTAATTGTAAGGTGTGGTGTGGTAAAGGCAGTAAGTAATGAAGATAGGAAGGTACGTTTTATTGTTAATTGATTATGAGACACTGAAGATTAAAATATTAGTCATATTGGTCTTGTCAATCTGCAATCATTAGGGCAATACAAGTTCTAGGTAGAGCTGCATAGGATCATGTTGCCTTTGCCTGGTATTATGCAACATGACTCATGTATATTCAATGGGTTATAAAGTCTGATAGATATTTATGTTATGTCAATGGAGACATCGTACAGAAAGCACCAAGAAGCAGATATGTCACAATAGGCCTTTTGTTTATGGGCTTCAATAGGGCTTGTGTGACACTCTTGGCAATATGTCAGTTCTGCCATGCCAATGACATTCCTTATCTGTGAACTATTAATATCAACTAGTTTATTTTTGCTGCCATTTACTAAATGATTTAAATGTTTTTATTGCTAATTAATATTGCTAATTGCTGTTTTAAACAATATCAAAAGTTTCGATCATTCTGCTTTAGCCAACATGGCAAATGAACATTTACATTACCAGGGCAAAGAAAAATGTGTTATATAAATGAGTATATTTTGTGATGTTCTGTTAACATTGATTTATTTAGTAAACATGCAACCACAGCAAAACTTTATGATGGCAAGGAAATATCTGCTTACTGTACACATTAAACATATACACACAACAGAATTAAAAGAAATGCAATTTCTTAGTGGACTGCAATGACAGTGACAAGTATGAGGCCATTTGGCTCCATATCTTGTTCGTCCCACATCATACAGCTAAGGTCCCCCTCCTTGGCCCAACCAGCTCTAGTGCCAGTAGCCCTATGACTTTTATACCCATGAGACTAGATTTAATAAACTGCTGGAATAGAAAAGTGGGGATGTTGCCCATAGCAACCAATCACATTCTAGATGACATTCTTTAGTATACAATGGGAAACTGATTAGGATCTGATTGGTTGCTATGGGCAACACCTTCACTTTTCCATCCCCACAGTATATCAAGTCCATTGTCTTTTTGTTGAGGTAAAATGCGTAAAAATGACAAACACAAGACTAAAAAGTGTACCTTTGTGGCAGTACAGGTGCTTTTTTTCCCTGTTTTTTGTGATAATTTTTTTTTCTTTACACAAGCTGGTCTGTATATACATAGATATGCACACCCAGCTAGGTCAAAAGCGGGTACACACAATTTTTTGTAATATCGCCCATTAAAAACCCCATACCAGCTACACTGCACAGCAGATATTATTTCACAATGCGACCGATATTCGTCCATTCATATATACTGTACAGTTGTCACCTGATGATCGGTTATACCCGACTAAAGGTTATAATGCTCTGTATTTGCACAGTTTGATGATGAACCAGTTTTATATATCTGTATGTTTTGTAATATTGTAAAGCACTGCTAACTCAAATAAAGATTTTCTTTATCTATATAAGTGCTACTAATAACATTCACAAATGAGTACAATGTAATTTTAGATCAGAATTGGAGACCAGAATGNACTTACAAAATGTTATTCTGAGAAATATGCTTACACACCCTGAGGTTATACACAATTTAATTCCANCTGATTAACCCCCTCTTCTCCAGGTCTGGTGGAGACATTGGACTGGATCCAGACTTATGTACTATTGACCTTACGAGCGAGTGGGAAAACCATGTTGAATTGCNGGATCCAGTCCATTGAACTCATTCACTCAAGTCTTTACCTTTTTAGAATACACATAAAATATAGTAATATATCTAGTAATATCCAAAGGTTTTAACTACAAACACAATTTGTGCATATCAGTTGGTAAATATAACAATTTTTATTTACTCCTATAACTTAATTAGAACCTTTCTAAATCTGAATAATTTACATAGCACAAACAAGGCTTCTGAAACAAGAACCATCATTTTCATTACCAATTGCCTTTCTAAAGAGCCATAATTATTATAAGCATATTATTTGTAGTGCTTTTATATNAAACAAACTGTATTATAAGTGTAGTGGCATTTAACTAGTCAATGGGCATCCATCATTTTCAACCGTGCCTTTAATGTACAATATTTATAAACAAAAAATGTTATTCTCATTTTTGCTTATTATAAACACTTAAGCTACAGTTTTCACAAGAAATGAATGAAAATATGGATAAATTACACTGCCACGTGCCTTATACTGCAGTGTTCAAACGCTTTAGAAACATCTCTGATATAAACATTTAGTTATGTGTTTTACAGTGTTTTAGAAATGTTCAGATGCTTTCATAAATAATATGCTCATTAAAGGTATTTCAGTAAATGAAACGCAAATGTATTGTGATTTCTTATGTACACAATGTACAAAATACAATTAACACATCACACAGTAAGCAATGTATACAACAGATTACTGTATATGCACGGGACTGACCCAGAGCTGCATTTACACCTTTCTCAAGCCTCTCACTTACACATGGATAATCCATGCACTGTAGGCTCTTGAATTAAGCTTTAAAATAAATATGTTTTGGCCATGCAGTATGGGCTTTATACCCCTCAGCCTGTTTGCCAGTACATATCTGTTAGCATTTTAAAATATAAAATCACTGCAGTGAGTCCAGAGTTGCTAATGCATAGTTACTTACTAATTCCACATTCAGATAACTGCCAAAGTTTTGGAAAATTACAGGGTTTACTGAAATTCCTGGGTCTTTGATGGTAATTTGAACACCACCATTTTTTACACCTGGGTCTTATTACCCAGGTAAAAAGACATTGATTTCCGGGTAATTAAATTGAACTCCCCTGCAATTCAACATGGTTTTGCCCATACTTGACTAAATCTTGAGTGTCTAAAGATCTGAATCTGGCCCTACAGGTCCGATTCAGATCTTTAGACACTAATGACTAAAGCTGGCCATACACTATGCAATAAATTGTTCCATTCGACCAGCCAAGTCAAGAGTGGGCAAAACCATGTTGAATTGCAGGGGAGTTACATTGCATTCAGTATTACAGGTGAGAGATGATGTTTCCAGCACAAGTTTAATAACAGTGTAACAGTAACAGTGGTCAGTATCTGTGTGCAACATGCAACAATAAAGTATTCTCCCTGCATGCAAACACTGACCTTCATTTTACCTCCCCTGCAATTCAACATGGTTTTGCCCACTCTTGACTAAAGCTGGTAGATTGGAACAATTTATTGCATAGTGTATGACCACTATGCCAGTCATGAGTGCCTAAAGATCTGAATCTGGCCCCATGAATCTGATGCAGACTTTAGTGTCACGGAACACAGTCCTTGCGATCCAGAGGTGTGAAAAGAGGCTTACTTTATCTGGCTATTGATAGGGAATATAATGTGAATACATTTTTAATGCTGTAATTTCCAGCATTAAAAAAAGAACAATTCACATTATTTTATGCCCACCTGTTTGATTGTTAAGCAGATCTGCACATGCGGGCATTTCATATTGCTATTCCAAACAAAAGCCAAGCCAAGTACTGATTGTCATTTTGCCAGGCTGGTAAAGCCTAGTGCTGGTTATCCGTAAAAATTTTTCAAGGCAACCCTAAGACAAAATTATTACTCAGCAGTCCCATTTTTATGTTTTTGACTAAAAAAAAACCGTAATAACTATTTCAGGTTGAAGTATCGTATCTTTTGTAGCTCCTATACAAGATGTCAAATTGAGCTTCTAAGATACACTAACAATTTACCACCATGTTCGTAAAAAATTCTGCGCCACCCTAGGAAGGATAGGCGCACCGTCGGGGAACCACTGTATTATACAATAGACTTGCCAAGTGCTAACCAAGTAGTTACACTATAAATTGCAGCTTTTTGAGGTTTTGGACAGTACAGTGAAAAGCATACAGAAGCTGGATCTCGCCATAGTGAATGCAGAAAGGTCCATTGGTCATATCTGTATTTTTACCTTTATGTTCAATAGACAATCTATTTTACTCTGTTGAGTAGATATGGAAGCGCAAGATTTAAACGTTTTAAGTGTATGTAAATAAAATAGGCTTTATAGAAAGATAATAAAGATAATACGCCCTGCCCTTTTCTTTGGTTTATATAAAGACAAACCTTTAAGAAGGTGGAATTGAAAATCAAAATGAAACATAGTGTTCACCCTTTCCATAGCCTCTCTCTACAGCTTTCTTACTAGCGAAGTATGCTGCGTCATTAGGGAAATAAAATCACTATCTTTAAAAAGACCCATTGATTAAGCAATGAAGCTTGTCTGCTTCGCAAGAGGTGCCATAGGAGCATTCTAACTACAGTAGTGGTGCTCACAGCATTTCTCAGGACATGGAATTCACTTTCACAGTCTCAATAACTGGTTAATTATTTTATAGCACTGGAAATATGGGACAGATTTTGTGTTTCCTATAAAGCTTTTGCAGAGAACATCACGATGACCCTGGCATTCACAGGAATAAGCACTAATTAACTAATAAATAATGTGAACCCAAGTGTGAATTATTTATTTATTCATTTAATTATTTATAAACAGAAACTGTGTTTCTATGGAACAGGTATGTAGCACTTTACTATTTTAAATAAACTTTAAAAAGAATGCTGTCTGCAAATGTATAATCTTTTGGACAAAAGGGTTTGATACACAACAGGGTGCTACATATTGCAGGAAACAACTGCCAGATACATATATTTTATATATATATATATATATATATATATATATATATATATATATAGATGGGTGTGTGTCTATAGATGATATATCTATATATGATGAAGGTATTCAAAGACACTATTTCCATACATGACATTTACTTTGCATTGTAAACGTATGATGTCACTGTAAAAAAGGAAATCACATGTGAGACTTCCTCCATGAGGAAGGAACAGAGGCCGCGAGTGTGGTGAGAGTGAGTGTGATAGTGCAGAGAAAGTGGCCACTAAATTGGAATTTATCTACATATACTAAATGCCTTTACTTAACCATTAATGACATAGAATAGTAAGGAAATACAGTCTCATTCATTTTTTTTGGGTATATTTAAACTGAGTTTGACAAAACAAATCATTGAAGACCATGTTGCAAACACATTATTTACTATCTGTATCCACTATGTATTTTATGTTCTTAATTATATATTTATATAAATAAATATATTAGTTATAGTTACTAGAGCCAATGTAAGGTCATGTCTACATACTAGTTATACTAGTCAAATATAGATATAAGCGTAGGAGACCATTACAGGATTACAGCTGACATATGTTCAAACCACTTAATCTTTTACATAAATCCTGCCCTTCTTTTAACAGGCTCCCAGAATCAAAGTTCTGTTCAGCGTACGCCAATGAGAGATCCAACTGGGACCCCAATTTGCTGTAATGTCCTATGACATCCAGTGTTACCACTCTGTGAAGTTCTGTTCCAAATCCATGATTCCAAATAAACCCTGCCCCATATATAATATTATATATATATATATATATATATATATATATATATATATATACATTAATTATAAATTACCAGACCTGACAATGCTACAGTATACCAAGGTCATAGATACAACAACCAATCCATGCATACATACTTGTCCAGTTTACAGCAAACCTCTGACCAACATCTGTTAAAATGATCTGCTCAGTCGCTTCACCATACACACTTTTCCAATCCTCACCAGGCCTGTTCAAATTGGTGGTGCTTAATATAAACAGAAAAGGAAAAACACTCATTGCTCTTTGCTGTCATTTAAGTGTAAAAATGATTTTCTATACTAACTACCTATTTGATGAGATTCAATATTTACAACGAAATGAGTAACTAACTGATAAAAAAGATGAAGTGAAAGTGAATGTACTTCTTTGAGGTCTTTTTGTCAGCTGCAACATCACTGGAGCATCAATGATATGTGTGTTACAGCCCTACCAGTGTACTAGCATTCATGTATCCATTCTAAACATTTGGTTACACAGCAAACCTTAGCATTGTGTGGAGTAACAGCTCCCCCTAGTGCACATTTTATATATAGATATATATACATATAGTAAATGTAAGTGTACAACCAAAAGTAAAGTAATAAAAGGAGATTTTGGAGTGGCTGCTACATGGAGGTTAGAGGACTCAGAGACCACTGTCTGAATCAACAATAGCATAGTGGTTGTGGTAGAATATAATGGCCAGAAACAAGATATTCTGTATGTAGACTGTTGATACAATATGGTACTGGGCCTGGAGTGTGTTTTCCCCACCCATAGCAACTGCAGCCATTTTTAGCCTTTGATTCTCCTCCGCTCACCTAAATGAATTGGTGGGGGTGGTTGGGGGGTTTAAATTGAAATTTAGGGGGTTAGGGGGATCTGGTGGATCATTGGGAGATGATTGAAAATATAAAAATATAAAAATAAGTGCAAGTGAACTGTGAGGGAAGACACAATTATACTGTGAAAAATAGATTTTCCGAGCTGTACTCTATCCTTTACTTTATCCCTGCTTGCAATAAAAGTCCATTTGCACCCTCACTATTTAACATGCTTTTACTCAGGTTTACAGAGGTGCAACTCTGCAAGTGCAACTCTGCATTATGTGGATAAATATTATATAGGTTTATTGAATTGTGCTGTAATTATATTCTGGGAAAAAGGGAGGTGGGGCAGGAATTTATGTTGTTACTCAATCATGGCNATCAAATTAACTCTGCTACTACCCTTACAGGGTTTACAGTGCATACATTTCTGGTTTAATCAGATTCTTAACAAGTACTGTAATACCCTGGTTTTATGCACATGAGCGTACATAGACCTTGTTTTGTTATGGTGGAAATGGGTCCCAACTAAAAAAAAAAACTTGGGTCAAGGTTTTTATCCCGGGACCCATGCAGGGTTTTTATCTGGATTTTTCCAGTGAAAACAGCAGCAACCCGGGTTTCCCTCTAAAACATACAGTACAGCTGGCATGTTACATTAGCAACGTGTGCTAACACTACTATACTCATTTATACAATAGCGCTGACACGCGCTGCTACTGTATCATGTTGGCGCTACTGTATGGATAGTGTAACCTACACTGCAGCATTCAGTGGAAATTGTGTCAACCTGGGAAAAACCTGGGTTGACACTAGTGCAAAAGGGGTATTTTTTTGACCTGGGTAAATTCCAGGGTATTAAAACCTTTTGGTGGAAAAGGGGTATGAGGTGNATAATCTTAGACTAATTTGGCAATATGTGTAGACATGTCTGCAAAAAATGTAATGATAACAATGTAATATAAAACTTATGAGTGTTTTACATTACATGATATAAAATGTAGATTTTTATTTTAACGTTTTCCAAATGTTCTCCCAGTCTTAATGTGAGATGAAATCTTAGCAATACTATATGTCATATAACTGTGACAGGATCCCGGATTTCTAATCTGTTATTTTTTCCTTCTTCCTGGCTGCCTAGAAAATAAATATGCANTAGCGCGCATGCGCAGCACCATCTCCTCATATCGGCGGTAAAACTTGGAAATGAGCTTAGGTGCGCCATACATTTGGCAGTGGCAGTGCTCTGAATAACCTCTCATGTTATACTAATGGAGCCCACACTTTGTGCACGAATTTACCCTTAACCATTATGGTTGGCATGCGAGTTGTCAGTGTTTGTACCGGAATAAAGTTTTGGCGCTTTGAACGTGACAAGCCGTTATGGCGGCGCTCAGTGTAATGCCTTAGCAACGTCTGATATGCCTCAAGACGAGTGTGCTGGGGAAGATCATCATGTCGGTACCGGCCGAAGGCGGCAAGCCGGGCCCAGTGGGGGAGCTTCGCGGGAGGAGCATTGAGGAGCTGATGGAGATTCTGGACAGGCAGCAGAAGCTTCTGTCTAATAAGTAAGATGTGATGATAACCTGGTTACACAGTCTGTAAGCCCCATATTTATATTGCCCCCTGAGGAGTACTACTGTGTACTCACTCCTATTGTACATAATAAAGATACCGTTTGTGTGTGTATATATATATATATATATATATAAAATGAGAGGATATAGTATGGATCCAGGCTTCTGTACTGATTGTATATTCGTATACCCTCTATATGTATGTAGCTGGTACAGTACTGGCTAGAAGGGCTGCACTTGGAATGGCACAGTTAGTGCTGGTAGTTNCTTCCTCTCTATACTTTCCTTCCTGCAGCATCTGATCACTTTAGCTNCAGGAACAAGCTCCTTCAGGTCTCCTATAGTGACAGCCAGGTCCTCTGCATATATGATACGGTGTGAGACAAGATCTGGCTCTCAATTTACGCCTTATCATAAGTGCAAATATAAGTGTATTTGCAGCATTGTGAGCAGCAGGGTGCCGTTAAGTGTCCCTAAATGTTTCTATGGTGTTTATATATTGTAGAAATTGCTGCCTTTAATGTTTGTTTTTGTCTTCTGTTTCAGAAATTTCATTGCAAAGTTACCTGATAAAGGAAAAAAGATTTTTGAATACACTGAAAAAGTGAGAATTGCCGTTGATGAGCATAACAATGTAAAAAAGAAAACAGATTTACTTTTGGCATTCAGAACAGAATTTCAAGAGAAGCAATATAATATAAAAGATAATACTCAAAATCCAGCAGTGCCTCTGGATAAGGTTTCCACAGAGATTGCGTTTTATAATAAAAGCTTGAGCAGTTGTGCCAGTGATACTGAAACAACCCATCTGCACAATATAGAAATAAATAGCTCTTCTATACCAATGATTAAAACTCAAGAGACTGGCAGAAATCATTCTGATACAGCTGAGGACACAACCAGCGCCTTGGTCACTAGCTTAAAGTGTATTAGTCTAACGGACCATAGTGAAGAGATAAACAAGACTTCTGTTGATCAAGAAAAGAACATTTCTTATCCATTTACCACCGGAATAAAAAAATCTCATTATATTGACGTTATTGAAAGACGAGAGAAGAATCCAGTGCGTAAAACAGAAAAATTCAGGACCAACAGGTAAGTAAAATGTTGCAGTTTTAAATAACGAGTTTGCCAGATAAGCTTAAGTATAAATAATACATCATAAAAATTTGGTTTCTTATTCCTCTGCATGTCATAAAGCAGGTTAGTCACCCAATACCTTCTTATTTTAGGTTGGCATCAAACTCAAACAGTCCAACCCCCAACCAATCACCTGGTGAGGGTGCACTAAAAATGTCTTTGGAAGAAAGAAGGATACATGACAGGAAACATCTGGATGACATCACTGCAGCNCGACTTCCACCCCTGCACCATTCACCAGCCCTGTTGCTGCCTTTGGACGAATCTCTAGCTTTGCAGATGGCACAAAAGAAAAGTTATGAAGTAAGAAATTATTTTAAGAATGAGAACATATTTAGGAAATACACTTTAAGTGGTCACTTTATTGGGAAATTGGGCCTTAAAAGTGTTAAGGTTCCCATACACTGCACAATTATTATAATCAGTCACATTGGGGCCGATTCAGTTCGTAAGGNGCAATGTTTTCCCCCCTTATGCAAACAGCGTAAAGGAGAAAAACTCGAGGATCATTGAGCCGCGTATAAAAAGATGCGAGAAACGGGTACCGTAATAGCGCCAGAAAGCGCACAACCGACTTTTTCGTGCCTATAACGTGGATTGAATATTCCCCATTGTCAAAATTCTGACACAATTAACCAAACTGTCTATGATTGGATGATCAGTTAAGCTTTCTTTACCCAGTTGTAATTATCTGGACAATATTGTGGATTGCTGCCAAATGTAACCAATGTAAGTCAGACTTTACAAAGCGGAGGGCTTCTCCAATGACTTGTCATATTGGACTATTAATGTAATAGTGATCACTGTCATTTGGCACATACCCCAATACATCCAATAAAAAACTCTCTTAACAGAAACTGCATTCCTCATTCCATCATATAATATGTGGGAAACTAAATTTATCATGCAAATCATACTAAGACACTTTGTTACTGAACATCTGCTCCGTGTGCAACTTTTAGTCAAATGTTTACATTATATTGCTCGAGAGAAGTGAGTGGAAATGTATTTCAGGAGGTGGAATATTGTTTGCTTGGTCCACATCTGTATTTATGGGTTGCCAGCTAGTTCAGTACAGAATCCTCTTACCAGTGTCTTTGCTGTTAGTTTGATTAACTCTTATTATATTTTTATTTTCTCAGGACAAACAAGCTAAACTTGCAGCAAAAAAGCTTCTTGAAAGACTTAACTTAAAGATGGGAACATTCAATCCTGAGGGAGATTCCTACATGAAATACAGGGATCAGAGGGATGATGGAAGTTATGAAGCTGAGGAGTAACTGGTTGCAGAGTGTAGATCTTGTAACGTGTGTAACTAGTATCTGATTCACCTGTGATAAACTAAGCTGTACTGTTACAGTAGCTTACAGGTGGTAACATTACACTATGAGTTACCTTGTTTGGAAAATGTGTGTCTTATTGCCAAATAGAGAAGTGCTATAGAAAGCTGTTATACATACCATGCTCTAGTGTACCATGCACTGTTCTGCAAAATATTATGCATAAACGTAGATTCCCTGCATATGGATACAATTGTAATTACAGAAGGNGGGGTGATACTTTTTGTTTTATGCTTAAATTTTGATAGATTAGTTTCATACAGTCAATTCAAAGGCTTGTGAGATACATTCAAATATTCCAAAATGGTGTTGTATCCCAAAACATTTTTCTGTGGCTGATAGTTAATTATAATGTCCAAATGACATCCTAGAACCCATTCAGTGAATTATAGGCAACCCAAACATAAAAAAAAACCCTGAAATATTTTCTTATTATTTACTAAATGGTTGTGNAAACAAAAATATTTCTTTAAATATTTGCATGTTATTGAATGTTTTCAACTTTCTGTGTTTTACTGGAGTTTTATCTTTCTGAGTAGTGTGTGTATACAATGTGTTCACACAAATCTATAAAAACACAATATAACCAGGGAACCTTTTTGCATCTCCCAATCGCCTGATTCAATCGTGCAGGCAACCAGCNGCTCTTCAGATGTTGTCAACTACAAGTCCCAGCATGNTTTAACAATTGATACCTGACAAAGCATGTTGGGGTGTTTAGTTTGACAACATCTGGAGAGCCGCAGTTTGCCTANCCCTGGTGTAGGCCTTATTGTCAGAATTTTTTTTTGGACCTCTACTTAATGGGAATGGATAGAAGACAAATGTAATCATTTAACAATATACAACCACAATGTATACTTCATAAGAATCCTCTTTTTATGGATCTGTAACAAAATGCCACCTAGAGTTCACAACCGCTGTTATCTGTATTTATCTGNAGCACTAAATTCTCATTTATTAAGCAGGCCTTCTGAAAATACTTGCTTTGACTGCATTTTATTCTAATTTTGTCTTATGTCTGTTATTGTTCTACAAAATGTTTAAAAGCTATTTTAAATATTGTACATCTAAATAAAATATTTTTTTCTATGTAAAGTGACTGAAATTTTCATTTGCTCTTTGATGTCTCATGGGCTGATATGTGACTGAGCTTCAGATGCAAGCAAAACACACAGTGCAATATATATGTCGCTAGTGATGATGAGATATAGTAACCGCTAAAAACAATTGTTCAAATTAACTAATTGTTTTTATTTACATGCATTACACAATTACATTAACATACAATTACGTTATTGTTTTTGAGACTTATTCTGGCCATACACCTGTGATATCATTGTGCAGCAGCAAAGCAACTCTAATGGTCATCACTTCTGCCTCACAAAACTGAGGCTCCCAGCAAGACCTTATCAGTGTAGATCTTTTACTACAGCACCCAGCATTGGCATAGCTGATACCTGAAACCTGATGGGTCTGCCAAAGTAAAGAATAGGGAGCCGAACACCTGCTTCTGATATCTTGTCATGTTACTGTGACTCATGCATCTTAAACTTAAGTAAATTTTGTTTTATATTTTCTTTGCTGCAAATGCTTCACATCAAAGAAACCTATTAAATTGGTCTCCTTTACAAAGGTTTGGGGTTTTTCTCCAGCTTGGCGGCATGCCTGCTATTAAGAAAATTAATTTCTCTTCCCTCTGCTGAAGCCTGTACTGGAGCCTGGGTAAGTAGTAGCCCCCAGTACAGGCTTCAGCAGAGGCAAGAGAAAGTTTTTTCCTCTGCTGAAGTGGAGGGGTGACAGCTAGGCACTCTGCTGGACAGGTAGGTACTCTGCTGGGTCCTGTTTATCTGNACCAATNACACTAAAACTATGATCATTCCAGCATGTGGCTTTAGTGTACTAGTGGCTTCCGAAGGTGAAAATTTCATCACACCGCTTNGGTATTATGCTGTACTGCTTCTTGCATCTCAGCAGTCTGTGGTTTATAGTTTCTTATAGGTGGGGCTAGCAGTCTTGTTAGCATACAAACATTTTCTACTACTTTTATGTGTTCATTTCAGCAGAGGNCCGAAAACNGGAATCTCATACACANGAGTTTTATTTACGCATTACACTTNTAGAACAAAATCCNAANTATCTTATTGTGCTGTTCTTGGATTTTGGAATGTAGCAGATCAATGATGTGATAGCGGTAACCCTTGTATCTACCCCTGCTTGATTATCCAATTTTATCACAGCCACAGAATTGCAACAGCATAATCCTACCATGTGTATATACTATAGATTTGCAAAAGAAAGCATTCCTGCCCTGTCTCTGATTGAGTTTTTGGAAGTGTATGAAGATTGTGNAGACAAACCACATAAAACACAAACGTTTATATCAGACGTTTAAAAAAATAAAAATAAAATAAATATAAAAATTGTAAAATACTTAACAGTGTGCATTTTTGCACATATATTTTTAGAACAATGTGCATTTTATGTTTTTTCCCATACTACATTTGAGTCTGTTTACATTTTTNTTTTGTAAATTAAATGTATTTCTCAAACTGTATAATATGCTTTTAAACATGATTATATTATCCTCAAGCAAAATCCCTCATCAAACAAAACAAAATTAATCCCCTTTTTGTCCCTGGAGACACCTTTTCACTTGTTTGGTTGACATAAAATAATAAAGCTGCTGTCAGATGCTTAACCACAACAGCGTGTCATGCTATCACATGCGGAATCAAATCAAGATAAGAGAACCTTCATTCATTTTTATTGGTCTTAAAATGAAAACTTTCTGTGCTTGGACATCACGTGATTTTAGGAAACTATGTGCCCCATNCATTGATCTTAAACATATTAAAGTTGTTATCCTGTTATAACAGAAATAAGCTTNCTTAATTACCTGTTGGCATTCTTTATAGTATCAGTATGCCAGTTAATTTATTTCATTTGGCACTGAAGATCAGTGTCTTTTCTTGTCAGTAGGGATAATAGGATAGGACTTAATGGATGTTGNAATAAACCTTATATCTGCATTTCTATAAAATATTTTTTAGAATTACAAATGTTTCTTCCTATTGTATTATTGTTATAAAATATTATTTGTAGGATATTATGNAGGTTCCAATGAACCAGATGATACCAGGGCATGTGGAGCAAAAGAGGATGGAGAGCCTTTTCTGTGGGTTGCAAAAGCAACAAGGGAAAAATGAATGGAGAGAGTAGTGACTGAGGGTGTTTAGAGACTAGGGTGGTTGATGAAGGGGTACAGTAGGACAGGTGAGAGAATTAGATGGGATATGGGTAAGTATACATGAAGGAGTGAGTTTTTAAAGATCATTAGGCTAGGAGATCATTTGATGCATTGTGGGATAGAGTTCCTTAAGAACATTAAGAAATTGTGTATTGCAATGGCCNACATGACAGATTTAGAGGTGGACAATGGGATAGCAAGATGAATCTTCAGGATAGGCTGAAAAAAAGAAAGTTGCTATAGTCAACGTCAAGTGTCCAAATACTTGTACACTTCCATGCCGCAATCTGTTGCTTGTTACATTTTCAACCCACTAGATGAAGTTAAAAGAAGTTCTCTCATTGAAAAATAGGCACTTTCTAACAAATGAGCTACAGTTCTTAGCACATTCAAGGTTATCTCCTAACATTTATAAATCTTAATACGATCCTAGGTACTTAAAATGCTTTACTAAGCGTTAAGATGGGCAGGGAGTTGATCTTGATTCTTCTTGCCACATTTCGACGCAAGATGACACCAAGTTTAAGCGTTGAGTTGGTGAATTTACTAAGCGTCGAGAAGTTCATCTCAACATTATGCTTTGTCGCGTTTAAGCAGTGAGTTTGTTTGCCGTCAAGATGTATGCAAATGAAGGTGACCTATTCAGATCTCACCAGAGTTGAACTTAACACCCACACACCTCCTGATTGCAGCCCTAGCGTGTTGGGAAAAAAAACTGGCAAAATATTATTATTTTACAAATAATACTGTGAACATGGTTAAATAGATTTTTTTTATAATTGTATTCCAGCAAAAACATGTCACTGTATTCCCAAAGCTGTATGTCCCTTATGTTAGAACCCATCATGGCGAGATTGCGGTGAGAACATATTCTGCANGTTTAGACCTTCTCTAATAAATGCCCATGTTACTGTGAATATCAATGTCACGGCAAGATAGCCATCTCAATGCTTAGTAAATTTTCTTTCTGCTGTCTGCAGAACAACAATATGCTGAAGGCACCCAGTTTGTACTGACTGTTGTACTGTACATGCACCAGATTTGTTGTGTCTGTTTTCTATCCTCTTCCCCCATACATAATCCTGTCAACACAATTAAGCCCCAGTATATAAAATTTTCTAGTCAATGTCATCTTGTGAGACTATTATGTCTTTGTCCTGCAGACTGATCGTGAACTGCACAGACCAAACTCTGGACAAATGGTATTATTATTTTGCTTTGGTCTGTTCTATGCAGAGGTATGAGGTGATGTTTCCAAGTCCAAGTCTAAATAACAGTTTAAAAGTTCATCTGGTAAGTGTCTGTGTGAAAAAACATGCAAAGAATAAANTAAATGTGACACCCAAGTAACTTTTAAACTGGAGTGCATGAAGGACACAAGGGGTGAATAAGCAGCATCCCAGCCAGAGCCCCAGATGGAGCATTGAAAAGGGAAGGCAGAGGGGACTGGACCCCCCAGGGGTTGGGGCATAGAGAAAGGTCAGGCCAAGCTTGGAAAAGAGGTTGAGGCTTTAAATTCCATCCAGGGGAGCCAGGTTGCCCGAAACAGAGCTGATTCAATNTAGCAGCCAGAAGTGGGGGTTTGTGGGTCATCTGAGAGTATGAGCTCGGGATACCAAAAGGGTCGTGTAACAGGGCATTCCCACCAGATATGGAGGAAGGAACGCGGTTCTGAGGAGCACATCCAGCATGCATCAGAGATGGATCCTGTGGAGGACAATAGGACTTCTGTACCAGCNCGCTTGGAGCTTGTAGTGGGTCTCCAGAAGGGTACAAACGTAAAATTTTGTACCAGGTCTCCACAATGATGTCCTGCTCCAAGTCACGTCCCTATGCTAAGGTGTAGGCAGGTAGCTCAGAGAAGTGGGCCTGGAGAATGAACTTGTACAGGAGGTAGATATCATGAGATGGTGGTTCTGACGCCTCACAAAACTTTTCAAAAGGAGTTAAATCCATGCCAAACATCCNACAAAGAGTGATTCGGGAGGTTCCATTGCTGCCTAACCCTGGAAAGCTACCAGCTGGCCAGGACCGTAAGCTGTGAGACAAGCCAATATTTTCTTGGGTGTCAGAGAGGAAGGTGCGAANAGGGGATGTCTGTGAGGAGATAGTNGGGAGGATACTCAGGCGTGTCCAGCATAAAGGGCTCAGGGTAATGGTAGGGTGCCATATGGAGGAAAGTGTGGGCGTCCATGGCGCTAAGTGGATTGGGAGGTGCAGATATTGGCCTTCGAGAAATACCCACTGCTTCTCCACCATTTCCGTGACC
>JABWIB010008773.1:2077-15809 GCA_016617825.1 Platyplectrum ornatum | reverse complement strand
GCCTGTGACCCTTCAGATCAGGTAACCGAGACATACCCCAAATGGGTTGAACACATTCATCGTATTTGTCACTGCAAGAAATNTTGAGACGTTTACTTCAGGAGCGGCTAAAGCTTACACATACTTATACACAACTCTGGATGTTACTAGATCTTTATAGACAAGTGATATAATTTCCATACATTTCCTTTGTAATATGTTTATTTCTACATGTGCTGTGCAGTAATTTGGCAGAGAAATTGCTCAGATGGTAGACAACAAAGGCACCCGGCTCCCTGCGCCTCTATGGATTGGGAAAGAGAATGCGTCTCCTCAGTGTGGGAGCATTTCTGCACCCCCTTCCTGCCTTCTCATTGCTGACATTGCAAACTGTGATTGTAGCTGTAAGTGGAGACACAATCGGACTGTGCCTAGCGATGCGGGCATAAGTAAATATCACGCAGGCTTCATTTAGATCNGTGGCTTTCAAATAGCTTTTACAGCCTTATGGTTAGTTTGCAAATATCCACCCTCATGGGGGCAGGGGGGGAGACGCAGGAGAAATTAGGTTTAACTCCGTTACTGCTGCGATCGCCAGCAAAACAAACCATCACAGCTCCATCTGCCTGGACAGAGCTTTAATGATGCTAGTTAGGAGCTGTTACAGATGGGGCTGCTTGACCTGCTNACCACAGAGGAGATGTTTCTTTACAGAGGATGTAATAGTTATCCTCGTAGATTGTGACCTTAGACTGGCAGTCAATTCTATTATTCCTCAGTGAGCCGTCAAATAAGAGCCATGCCGCTCTCCGTCGCACTAGGTTGCAGCTGGTTCCATCAGCACCATGGACAGAGCTGCCCTATTACTGGACTATACACGCAGGTCTGAAGCGTTGAGCCTTTTCTAGTAGCTAGTGAGCTCATTCGCACTCTCTTTTGTGTGTTTCTTTGACATTCAGACAGCTAATTAAATAACATGCGCAGTCTACGTTACATGATACGCCAGTTCTTCGGCAGGACATTGCCAATCCGTGTATATGGTAATTGTAAAGTAATGGATGAGTTTAGTGCTGGCATTTTAAGCAGGGACATTGCATAAAATTTAGGACATTGATCGGCTCTCTGTCCTTCCCTCTCGCCCCATTGCACATAGGTCCTATCTCGAATCTTGATCATATTAAGAAAGAAAAAGNGAAAATTGAAGCTGATCATAGTTATAGTATAAACGTTATCTATTTTATTTTATAATATAATAATATATATCTATAGTCACCCCATTCAGTTCATATATGGATTATTCATTGAAATAAATTCTAANGTCTTATTAGTACATAGTACCGTACATAAAAGTACAGAACGATGCACAAATACAGTGACCCGTAGGCTATAGTTTATTGGTAGAGGAATTGTTCAGTACATAAACGTTACAGCATAGCACAGGGACATGTGGGATTTCACCAGGTTCCTAATAAAGTAAGGTAAGAGCATCGTACAATAACAGTAATAAGGTGGAATGTAAAAAAGGACCTTGTAATATGTATAATGGTTATCCCTGGCTTTATATTCCTTAACCTTTTAATAATGACAAANGGGATTTGTTCACCCATAACTAGTGATATTTTACTGCACATTATCGTTCTGTAATTCATCATCAGTTTATGTACAGAAATGTTTCCTGGAGGTGATAATGAATTCCACAGAATTCCACAGACAGGCGGGTGTATGTGTGTGTATAGGGTGTTTGAGCTTGTATGTCTGATTAAAAGAAAGTGCATATGAGGATTATCATTATCTATGTTATCATTATGCAGTATACCATGTTCCTTAGCACCTGGGGGAGACTTTCTTTTCTTTGAACATAACATGCTAATTCATGTCCTATAAGACAAGGAATCTCTGCTGCCGCAAATCACTGGTGGCAGCTGATCTAGAGCGGTTCAATAGCATTTATCAGGCTCCACATATCTCAATGATATCTTCGTTATTAAAATTCAAATTATNGCAGAGTGGCCACAGGATTTAAAGGGGCCCAATCAAATATTTTTTTTTATTTATTTTCAGCTGTATAGAAAGACACGGGTTCTGGATCGATCGCAAAGTAGAGACGTTGTCTGATTGGCAAAAAGAAACGCCTATATGTTATGTGAAAAGGTTTCTGTCTGATGACGGGTCGGGGATACGATAGCTGATAAGTTAAGTTAGAAGGTGCATATGCATATTCTACAGGCGGATGTGGTTCACCACTATAAACAGCCCTGTTACTACAACAGCAACACTTCGAATAGAGACCACTGACAAAAGAAACTTTCCATATGCCGTTTCGATCCCCAGCGCCATCAGGGAGTTCTTCCAACCCCAAGCCTTCTCCTGATTCTTACCCTAACACTTCTCCTTTCCCGACGCCTAATCCTACCCCTCCTTTCCCTGCAGCCTAACCCTAACTTTCCCCTTCTACNATGTATTTCCTCCCCGCAGCCACTCCCTATCCTTTCCCTTCCTTGCATAATCATACTAACCTGTCTCTCTGGCTGGGTCTGTATGTGTCCGTTCTGGAANACCTTTTCAAAGAACATTTCTTAAATCTGTCACAAAAGAAAAACTGAAAAAAAATATCACAAATATCTAAATTTGAAGCAGCAAATNTATCCCCTCCAGAGAGGTCACGCTAGTTCCCCACATGAGATGGCACAAGGCATAGGCAGTATAGGGGCTTCCCATGCCTACTCCGGCCCACACCCGCCGCCAGTGTCGGCCTGCCGAGAAAGCTTTCGCGTAGCTCGCTGACAGCTCAGTTCAGAAGATGCCAGCATCATACTTTTCGCATAGGGTCGTTCCTGTCCCCCACTGTACTTACTGTACTGTGACTTAAAGTATGAGACTTTTATAGTAATTCCTTATAGGCATGAGGAATGGCCCCACATCCACAATAAATTCAGGTTACAGGTGTCATCAGGCCCATGCTACTGCTGCTACGCTCAGTGCTCTGGATTCACAATCATCGTTATCATTTGAAATATTATATTTGTTTCTTTAGTGTGTACATTCCATTCTACTGCTTTTCCTCTCATTATTGTCCATCTCATTTGTAGAAACATCCTGTTGGCTTCCCAATAGCTCTGATCTCACTCCATGTGCAAATTACAAATAGCCCGGGGGCCGACAGACACTTTATTTGCAGCATGATCGCCTCTATTAGTGTCAGGGAGATCTATGTTACATCATTATCATAGCTGACACTGATTGCTTACAAATTCACTTTCCCTTGTCCTTTCTTCACAGCTCCTTATGTTGCCTGGATTATAGTCAGTCTCCATAAAGCAGTAATTATAATTTCACAGTTATGGAACAGCCAGTCTAGTATATTTTTTTTCAGTGTATTATAATTTCCATTAACACTTTCAGTATATGGGTGCTTTAACAACAAGCTAAACTTATCCAGTGTTATGAACAATTGGTCTCTGATACAGCTATGTCTTGGACAGAGCGGGGGACCGGCGCCATGGCACTGGCATGCAGCGGCAATAGAGGGAATACTAATAGAAAGCTTCCTATCTATCTTTATATTGGTAGGACTCGGAGGAGGCCCAGGTCCTACCAATTTTGGTATTTCCGGGCCCACTATGACTGATGGCGGCCCTGGTGGCAGAACAGTGACTATAATGGGAGAGTCTTCAGAATCTAAGCAAAATACTTAATTTGTAATATTTTTTGTTACTATTATTATTACTATTATAATTATTATTATTAATACAGGGTATTGTACCCTGATTGACTAGTATAAAGGTCTGATTCAGATATTATAGGATTATTCTGTACATAATTTGTGATCCTATTTTCTGTATTTGCTACCTTGTTGCAGCTGTTAAGGCAGCCCCATAGGGTTCCTCAGTCTTCGCTGTGCAGGTGCTGGTCAAGTGAATTTAATGTTCATATGGCGACATGCTCCTGGTATAACATGCATTACTTTATCATATTATATATGTAGGAAAAATAAATTATTTTGTATATTCTTAAGCATTGATTGTGCTCATGCACCATGTATCATATAGATACATTCTCACAACAGATTTTTTTAAAAAAATTTGCACTTATTTGAAATATGTCAATTTTTGAAATAATTTAAAAATTATTTGTTTACATTAATTTTTTTATACGTATTTTTGCGCTGATTAACGTTCTTTTCCCAAATATTGCATTCATATTTTATGAAATATGTTTTTTAAATGATTAAAATACAGTTGAGTGAGGTCTGAGTACCACCAATGATACTAGTGCCACCGGTTGATAACCTCTGCTCTTGGTGTAACATAAAAATAAATATATACCGTTTCCTGCTTTCTAAATATGAAGGACTGTAGAAAGAGGTCTAGAAAACCAGACAAGTTTCTCACATTATGTATCTTGTATCTCGGATTCCATTCTAAATGAAGCAATGCTAAGATCCAGCGTGGATGACATGGCATAGTAGTCTCATTAAATGCCTCCAAACACTTGTATAACTTGAATCCCAGAATTGCTTGGCGCCTCAAGAGTCTCAAAGATGTCTTAAAATAGCACAGATCCAATGTGTGAGACTCTGCAGGGCTCCTGTGAGTGCAGCAATCACAGTAATATATCTGCATGATAATGCACGACTTATTGCAAGACCAGTGCCTGTAAAAGACTTGCTGAGCTGTCAAGTGCCCTAAATACAGGAGGACTTGACGGAGGCAGCTGCTAAAGCATCTCTACTTTACATACACGATCACACTGCATTCTGACATTGGTACTTTCCAAGGGGGAAGGGGGATGAGGGGATCTGAGCTATGACAGGTTTCAGCACTGTGGGGCAGTAGTGCTACCACTTGAGCCACCGTGCTGCTCTAAACACATGCATCTGAGAACTCTCCACATTCTCCTCTTGAAATCCATCTTCATAAATCAACTGAATTGGGAGGCAGCTCTTTTGGGATTGAACCTCTATTTAGCATGTGTGCTCCCTTGGATCTTCTCATAAAGCACCTCGCACATCAACAGGTCTACAGAGAAAGGCATAGTGAGTAGCACTAACAGTGCTGAGGTCGTGGGTTCAATTCTTGGGCAGGACCTTATCTGTGTGACGTTTGTATGTTTTCCCCATGTCTGTTTGGGTTTCCTCCCACATTCCAATAAACATGCTGGTAGGTTAATTGGATGCTTATATAATGAACTCGCCCCTATGTATCTCCTATATATTGTAAGCTTGCGGGCAGGGCCCCCTTTCCCCACCCATTCTGTTTTACTGAGTGTGAAATTGTAAAGCGATATGTAATATGATGGCGCTATGTAAAAACCTGTTAATAAATAGTAATATGATCTACATATCGCTACTTGTATATCTTCTCTGTTTGTTTGTTTTTTTTTTGTTTTTTTTTACTACCGTAGGAAGTTCTTTTTCTTTATTGGCACACACCCAAATCTTGAATATGACAGAAATGTGTTCCCTTCTTTAAAATGAATATATTACAAGGCCGGGAATGGTTATGGAATAAAGTTATGGTTATGGAGTAAAGGCAGAAGGCTGCTGGTTAAATACATTTATATAGGTCATGGAACATGTATCCAGCTGATGCGACTTCTTGGAAAAGGTCATCGATGTCCCATACAGACAGCATTGATCAGACGTTCCCTAACCCATATAGAAGTATGATATTTTGTGACTTTCATATGGTCTCAGAACTATCTCTCTTCATATATCATTTTACATTCAGCATGGTAAATGACAAAAAATATATTAAACTTTGGGGTTGAGTGGTTGCACTGGGATTATTTAACTGTAACACATGTTCAGATGGAAGCATTGTGAGTCTAACTTGTGTGTCCTAAATTAAACTTAAAACCATAAGAAAAGGCTTTGGATTGGTAAATTGGATTTCTAATCTGTAATGCAGACCTACCCCTTTAAAATGTATTAAACTATGTATCATAAACCATAAAGTACCTATACTGAGACGTAATACAATAACTAATACTCCTCTTACCATACCTGCTGATAGTGAAGATGCATTACTTGTCTTAGAAAGTAGAATTGCATGTAGTGTGTGGACAGGCATCATGCTGGTGCTAGCAATGTACCGGTTCAGTGTCTGTCTGGCAGGGTTTTACTGGTAAGGATGTAATGTGTATCTAGGATAGAGCGGTATAAATAGGCACATGCAAAATCTATTTCAGGTTGAGGTAATTGACGTCTTATAGCAGAGATCAGCTCTGGGTAAAAATAGGCTCAGATGGTGCAGGAAAAAGGTAATAAAGACATGGAAAGCCATACACGCAGAGAAAATAAAAACACCATCTCGTGTGTCTCCAAATGTATTTATTGTAAGAAGGAATGAGTGCCAGTGTTAATTGTTTGTGTATCTATGTTCAAATCGGGAATATCTATTATAAAACAAAAGAAAAGAACCTAAATCGGAACAGGGATTTGGACTAATCAGCTGCAACATAATTGCAGGTCCATAATATTCAGAGCTTTGTGCAATCGATCAGCCAACCATTCCCCTTGTATCAATGGCCTTCACCTAACCCAGACCCGGATAATCAGCATTGATAATTGCTTCCCCCCCCCCACACACACTGCAATACCCTACTGCTGCGGCCAATTAGAAGCAGGGTCTATTGATTGGCCGCAACCCGCGGCAACCCCCCCCCCTTTCCTCCACTACAATCCCCCATTGCCACAGCCCGTGATCTGCGTTCTTGCCCCCTGACTGCGGTGGGGGGGGGGGGACTTCAAGGATGACCCCTGTACCCCACTCTCCCTTAATCCTGCTCTACCCGCAGCCTAACACAAGTTTTCCAACTCGTGTCAAATAGGATGGCATCTGTTTCAGTGTCTGGATGGTTGTGGCTTCCCAAAAGCAACTATTGTAATACCAAGACTTGTGAGTATAGCCATGGTTCTCCGTTTGTTAGTCTGAGTGGATTGTGTTCTGATCTAGATACATACATATCCCCCAATGCATGGATGTCAGAGGGAAAAGCTGAAGCCGGGGTCTGGCCCATAGTAAGAGTTGCACAGATTACCATCTATGTATGTCTGCTGGAAAACCTCAGCCAGGCCTATTATTAACTTTCCATTACATTCCAGTAATTGTTTCTCTGAAAGGTTTTTAATTAGTCTGGCTGTATTTCCTCCCACTGCTTAGAGTAACATGTCCCACATTCATTCCATTTTTGACACCATATTCACATATGTGATTAATATTGAGACACTGGTATTGTACAATGCTTTGATGATGCTTATTCTCATTGAGCACCTCTGGAAACATAATCAAAGCATTTCAATTAGGGCCTATCTGGTATATATTAAAAAGCAATGATACACTTTACAGTACAACATATATTCCATTTTAATGGCTATTCTAAAATATCAAACTTTTTAGACTTAAAACACTTCATAGAAGTCTGATTATGCATGAAATGCAACTATGATTCCAATTGGTATCTCTTCTCACCAATCATGATATAAGACAGTAGACTGAAACTTTGGACCAGAATCAGACTTTAGGCACTATTGACTTAAGCTAGGTACACACGGTAAAATAAATTGTTCCAATTCAAAGATTTTTCAAGAGTGGGCAAAACCATGATGAATTGCAGGGGAGGTAAATTCAATTAATTGCAATCAATATTACAGGTGAGAGATGGTGTTTCCAGCCCAAGTGTAATATCAGTGTAACAGTAACACTGGTCAGTATCTGTGTGCAACATGCAACAATAAAGTATTCTCCCTGCATGCACACACTGACATTCATTTTACCTCCCCTGCAATTCATTATGGTTTTACCCACTCTTGAGTAAGTTGTGAGTAAGTCACTAGTGCCTAAAGTCTGAATGTGGTCCATTGTAATTAAGCTGACAGCGATTGCGTATAGACAAGGTCAGTTCAATTTATATGCTTTTCAATATTTTCAGTTCCTATAGAAACTAAATACAAATCATACAGAAAAGAATGACATAGACTGATATATTATGACTGATATCTAGACAATACAGGATAGATTGCCTAGCCCTGATCCCAGGAACTTGCAGCTTAATTCATCTTAAAGCTGATGACTTCTTAATGTGTTTCCTGAGAGGGGAATCATCTTATTTATTTTTCCTTATACTATGCAATCTGCTTTTATCTAGAGATGTATATTTCAATTCCAAGAGGTTATTCAGCTCCCAGTCTGTAATATCATTTACATAGTTTACATAGTTTATTTAATAAAACAATGCAATAAAGAGAAGTCTGATTTATTCTATACTATTTACTCTATACAAAGTGTATTTTAGAAAATGCAATGGATTGGGATTTTTACTATATTACTGTACTTAGAGGTATGTGTCTATTTGGAAATGTCTGTAATATGTCTTGCTTTCGGGGTTTGCTTAGGGGATTGTCTTATGCTTAGTTTGAGACTGTACAGCTGCCGAGGTGCATTTCCAAATGCAGCCCAAATCATTGCAGAATAATGTCTCTCTCTACTCATTGCAAATGTATGAATGCATGTGTCTTCATAGGAAGTCCCTGACCCAGTCCTTTCCTAACATAGAAACATAGAAAGTGACGGCAGATAAGAGCCACATGGCCCATCCAGTCTGCCCAGTGTTAGATGGCAAACAGACGGGTGACAAAGCCGGCCGGGTCAGTCTTCCCAGTCACAGGCTGAGGCTGGCAACAGTTAATGTACTGATTGTATAAGATAAGCACAAGGAAATATAGTTCAGAGCCAGATATAGTGGGAGTGGGGAGGCTTGGCAGGAGAGCCTGTGGGAGAGAGATCACCCAGAGGACTGGAATTGGAATCAGGTAATTGAATCAGTGAGAGAGAAATAACAAGGCTATGTGCACATTTATTTCACCGACTGGGGCTCAGCAAACATGTGCCTTTCCCAGATGCCACGGATTGATTTTCATTTCATTACCAATGTCTGCACTTATGGAGTGTCAACTCAAGTGCACCCGCTAAATCTGCATTGTGGAGGCGGCCGCTTCGAGAGCCGGGTACTAATTATGACAATATAGTTTGTTAGGCTCTGGTGATATCCAGAAGTCATTTATCAGGGCGGCCATTTGAACATAAGTGACATCACTGAAAAATAAATGACATCACTAATATATACCACCCAGAAAGGCGAGGGGCGATATGTATGATGCAGTGGTCGAAGTGGAAATTTAGAAGTGGGGGTATGGAAACACATAAAATAATGGAGGTCAATGGAGATTTTACGTTTTTCCATTACAACAGTGAGAGAAGTGCCGGTATGTCATACCCCCGTATACCCCCCCACTTCGAGCCCTGGTATGATGTAGAACTGTGCCTCATTCCATGTAATAGCCGTCCATGCATTTATCTGCTTCTTAACTGGATATAAATCCCTTTTTATATTACGAGTACTATTAAAACCTGTTTCTTTGTAGTTGTGTCTTTATCCAGCTAAACAGAACGGGTTTTGCTCTGAGATTCAGGTCCAACGCTGTTGGCCTGAGAATTCCTGGGTCACTGGCAATGTGAACAGGCCGAGCTTCTTGCCCCGGCATATCTCCGGGGATTGGCGGGAATGAAAACTGAACAGGGGTATTAGTCATGGCGGCCTTTATTCTATTGTGGACATGATGTCCCTGGTGAAGGTGTTAATTCAATTAGCAACCAAGGTATATAGCAGGTAGAAACGTGTTACTAACAATAGTAAGGTATAGCAAGACACAGGATTACAGGCCATGCTCAGTCCCTGGATAGATCATTAAGGTGCCATTACACCCTAATGACACAGAGTAAGAGCACCCGTTTCACCTGCAGTATCCTAACAGGTTTTTTTTTTTGTAACTCGTTTCAGACTTACATCATGACTTACATTAATACACACAAAAGGCTGAATGGGTGACATTATGGGTTTATTACAATTCTCTGTGAGGACAGTGGAAAGCCTTTTCTCATCTATTACAGCATGACAAATTAATGTTTTTATATATATGCAGTTTTATAAGCCACGAATAAAAAAAAAAGAATTTTTAGTCCTTATGGACATTACGTAAGCACTTTGCGTAAATCTGGCCCTCTGTGTATTCTGGACTTTTGTCTACTTAAAAATAATATAACAAAGGCATTTTTCCCATAGGTGAAATGTTATTTATCTTTAATAATATGTAACATAACTATGTACAGACTCATACAATCTCTGGGAAGATGATTCTTTGTACCAGCGGCTACAGATATGAATGAACACACCTGTACTTCAACAAGAGTACCTAGAACCACTGTATAGCCACTGCATGGATCAGAATCATACTTAAGGCACTATTGACTTACTCACGACTTACTCAAGAGTGGGCAAAACCATGGGGTATATTTACTAAGCGGTGAGATTGCAGTGACATCGGAAAGTGGGGATGTTGCCCATAGCAACCAATCAGATTTACGTGCTCGGTTTCATTTTACACACTGGAGAATGTGAACTCGAATCTGCTAGGTTATAGGTGCTAGGTTATTGGTATTCATAGTCATTAATTAGGTTTTAGAAGCCCCTCCTATGGCAGCCGAAGCATTAAAATGTCGATTAATCGGATCTGCCGCATCTCGGACAAACACCTTATTATCCCCGGCTCACTCTATTATTTGCAGCAGCCGCCGGATAGCTAGCAACAGGGGGGCTGGCACCGGCGGAGCGTGAAGCTGCTGCCAGCTCAGGAATAGAAAAGCAGATGGCAAACTCGCGCCTATTTTTAGCCGCCGCCAAGCTTGGCAGCTCCTTTATCAAGAGACTGCTGCCATTAACTATGTCCGTGCCAGCGCTGCTGCCTCAGCTAGAATCCGCGGCGGGCGCTGATCGCTTACTCAGCGGATTCTTGGAGGGATCTCACAGGTTGGAGAGAAGACAACAGACTCTAAATACAGAAAGAGCGAGGTTTCATGGTGTCTGCAGCTGCAGCGGGACCACGGCCCTCAGGGGGCCCAGACAACTACCGTGTTTCCCCTATAATAAGAACTATCCTGATAATAAGCCCTATCCTATTTTACAGTAAACTGTTTAAAGTAAGCCCTCCCCCGAAGGATTAGAGACCAGATCCAGTGATATACTAGTGCATCGCCTATTCACCTTATTGTCCATGTGTGTGGGGAGACCACTTCTGGTGCACGCCAGTCATTTCCAAAGCCGGATCCCTGCCTTAAATCAAACTCACCAGCAACACGGAAAATGGGGCTGATCCGGGGTTTTACCAAATCGCACCATAGGGACATGCTTTAGACTTGTGTGCGGAAAGTCTGTAGCGCCTATCAAGTAGGTTTCCGCCACAACCATCTATTCATAACCAATCCCTGGGTTTGCTGTGCCCGGCTTTGAGTCATGATTTGTAAAACCCCCTGTCTTCTGCCCCATCCCCATACTGCATACTCTTGGTTTTCCCTCGGAGGGAGGAACTGAAAGTCTGCTTCCCTGTTCTAAATCTAGATCCAGTCCTGGATCCCGAGTTCCAAGAACTAAGCTGCCGAATTATGATGTGAATGGCCAGTAATGCAGGCGACATTGGATCCGTGGGTCCATCCCTGTGTCGCTAGCTATGGCTGGCTCTTGTAGAACGGTTTTGGGAAAACGGGTTAAATCTCGTTTTATTTTAGTGGAAATACACACATCAGCTGGGTGCATTCCCTCTGCTGATGCCGAGCTATTGTTCAGAGACTCGGCGCTGCCATGACAACTTGGGCACTCTGAATTTTAATTAGCGTGGTCCACCGAGGTCTGCCACCACGAGTGAATGTTATCTCTCGCCTCTCGGCACGTCTGTCACCTTTTCATAGGGTGCCAAAGGGCTTCCAGACTATGCGCTCGATGTAAGCGACTTCTAAAGCGTATGCTGAAATCCCCGTTATGAGCAATGGAATCGTGGTGGTGCTGTGGAATGTGCATGTCCCAAAATAGCTGTAAATGTACCAGTAACCTGACCACTACACAGACTCCAAATACTGACTCACTACTGCTGCTCATCTCATGCCAGTCTAACCATGATTACAATATTTGCCTGTGATCCTTATATTAAATCACAATGATAAAAAAAATAGTACAATAGCCAAATGAATAACCTATAACAACATAATCAGGGACATTTTGTTTTCTTGTGCTACATGAGACTTGTTAATACAATCTTCTTTTATTTTGTCATGTTTGTGTCCTGTATATGTAGTTAAATTAAGATGTTTAAGTAATTTACCAGCCAGAGTTTATTGTGCGCACCGCAGTTGAGAAATATAGTAGTTATATAGACATATAGACACGTATTCAAGTCCTACTGTATCATTCTCTTTAAACAAGGTTCCTTCCAGCCAACATTGTATAAGAAGAACTGAGCCTTCATAACACTGGGCCAGATCCCAAAACAAAATAGGAAGATTTCACCAGGGCAAAACCATGTTGAGTTTCAGGGGGTGATAAATGAATCGTGTTCATGATTTCACCTTTCATACTAATTCGATTTGCAATAGATTCATTTTCCTCCTCTGTAGTTAAACATGGTTTGTCCTAGGTGTAACTTAATTGCCTCTTATTTTTAAATGTCCACACAGTGTCTGCAGCACCGTACAATGGGGTATACAGACAGAATTAGTGGGGAAGNGCAGCNGGCTGACACTCTGTAGGAGGTGGGTATTGATACATAGACTAGGGACCATGTAATCAGCTGCCAACTAGCCCANCAGCATATTTTGTGGTGGTGGGATACAGACAGGGCAGGTTGCAAGTGTCAGATGTTTACTATTACAGTACTGACTGACAGACCTCATAAGTTCAAGCACGGCGGAGAACGTAAGGTAGGATCTTGCTGCTGTTTGGTTTTGGTTTCCCAAGTGCCCGGATGAACAACTGTATACAGAATGCAGCACAAACAGCTCTCGTCCTTGTCATCAACTCTCTGTCTCTCTATTAGGCCAATAGAGCATGATAAAGGCACCAGAATTTCCCTCAGCTGAATGCAGCCATGTGTGAATTGTTGTCTTCAAGCTATTTAGAAGCCAGGAATCCAATCTTTTTTTTATTGAGGATCTGTATTCAGCTATGGGGTGATGCGATTTTAACCTTTATAACGGGTTTATCTGCTCTATATTAGCATTATGTACTCACTGTAGCAAAACATACATATGGTAAGGAGTTGGCAAGTGCTTAAATGATAGGATGTCATTGATAGAGTTGTCATTTTAGTTTGAGNAGAATAGATTCTGAGCTGCCCCAACCTAATACCGCTGCAAATAATTTGATAACATGAAAGCTGTTTATATATCTTCCCTGCATTTGAAGATGAGGACGGAGAGAGACCTGGCCGGGCAGAGCGTTGCTTATGAAATATGAATGCTCCATGATGGAGGGATTAGACTTTAGAATCTCAAAGCCCCAGCGTGNTGTATAATGTGTAAATGAGAAGGCAGCAGGTTGCCCCACCAGGAGCGCGGTCCCTCTGGCCTTCTAATTACGAGGCAGCTTTGTCCTCTGAACATTGGCAAATTAGATGGTGAAAAACAAGCAGGGGTGCCCCCAGGGTATGGGCTCTCGAAGCCGCTTTGCATGTTTGAGCATAATTGTTTATAAAAAGAAAATGTATAATAGAATGGAAGTAAGTAGGGATTTAATGTATCTGTAATCTCTCTCTCTCTCCTTCTCTCCCCTCTTTCCTTCTCTCCCCTCTCTCTCCTTCTCTCCCCTCTCTCTCCTTCTCTCTCTGTCTCTCCTTCTCTCTCTCCTTCTCTCTCTCCTTCTCTCTCTC
>JABWIB010008772.1:10852-24767 GCA_016617825.1 Platyplectrum ornatum | reverse complement strand
GACCGAAAGTTCATGCGCCGTACTAGTACGGCGCAGGGCATTAAGGACCTTCCCGCAGCGCCGTACATGTACGGCGCAGGGCGGGAAGGGGTTAATATACATATACATAATACATATGGCTTCTAAACACTATGAATTCCTGCTAAATCAAAAACCTTTATTACAATTGTGCAAATACAGCTGGGTTAACGTGCAGTATAGGGCTTCATTAACATTACCCTATGTTTGGTATATGAGTATTTATCTGGGTTCAAGAGAATATGTTAAAGAGGAAGGTGATATAAGAGAGCTACTTTATAGATTATATATAACACTAGACACTATTCGCTATTGAAATAGAAAATCAATTAATGTTTGAATTTGTTATAAAACTATTAAGCAATTGGCATTTTGTATACAAAGTTTCGCAGAAATATATGACATATATAATATATTTATTTACACATATATTTATATACACATAGACTTAATTGGAATCTCCATTTATGTAGATACTCTCAGAGGAGCAGGAGAGACACATGTGGGGACAGGGGGTGAGCATATATTTGGAGGTCTGGTTGCTGATTTTTAGTCTCTGCCTTCTGGGAGATCTTGGTAGGCAGAGTTATATTTACGCAGCAGGGCAGGTAAAACACCATCACCTTCCGCCCCAATTTTTTTGGCCCATCTGGCAGGGGGGAAGAAGTGTGTTTCTTAAAATTTGTGCATATTGCTGCCCTCCCCTGGTTGCGGGAGCACGTCCTGATTTCCGGGAGTCTCGCGGAAATTCAGGAAGAGTCGGCAATCCTGGTCTTATCTGAGGAATAAACATAAACAGTGTTATTGCTAGCAAATAGCAATTTGTCAACAGCCTCCTATAATGCCAATAGCTTTTCTATATGGAAATGGATATAAACATGTTCCTATAAAACTCCATTAGAGATCTGTAAAAATGGGAATAGTGTACCTTTAATCTTACCACGGAGAGCTAAATTACAACATGACACAGGGCTCATTTCCAAATAAATGTTAGTTTTGTTATTCTGCACTCTTCATTATTTTTGCCTGTTAGGTTAAGCCCTAGCCTGTGCTCTTTGTATAAACCCAGGAACCAAATACAGAGCTTTCACGATTCAATCCAGTTACTATGTGCACAAAAGCCCTCTAATGATCTGTGATTAGTTCTTTATTAAATTCATCAACAGAGCCAAAGGAGATGTCAAATTTCCCCCATTTGTGATTATCTTGATGAGAGTTTTAATTCAATCATTTAATGTGTATTTCTTTTCAGCAACTGGCCTATGCACTCTTTTGAGATAGGGAAAAGATTCTATTGAGAAAATTCATTGCATCTTCTATTACTGTATTTTTAATCTTACCATCTACTTCATGACAGTGTTATAAATCTGAATGTTTTGTATACTGGTTACACAATAAATGAGGATACCATGTCTAAATGGAGATATGGCAAATCACTAAATAGTGAATTGTGAAGCGCTTGATTATGTGTGCTGATTTAAAGTAGAGCTATGGATACTATAAAATAAATTTGATTATGAAGGAAGTTTAAATATAAGAAATAAAAAAAAGTCAACCCATGATCAGATTGTACACATGCATACATAGTTGTGCAGTCTAGTCTCAGATGTGTCCAGATATGTGTCCTATAATATCACATACCTTGCAAGCTTATTCCTAAGACAAAAGTCAGAATATAAGGAACTTAGTGACAGCATCCATATCTATATTATATGACATGAAGGAGTAACAGGTCCATTCTGGTCCATGTCCACCTCTACCACCCAGGATCTGATGAATACTGCACACTATAGGTATGCAATGCCAATGTTATCGGACAAAGATTTAGGTAATTTGGGTAAATTTTGTATCATGACAGAGACTTTAATCCACAAAAAGACACTTTTTTTTAAGAAATACAATCATGGTCCTATTCACGTTTCATCCACTTGTACACAGGCACAGCAATGGTTCTTTTTCCTCCACGGATTTTCCACCCTGATCAGTAGTAGATCCGTCTCCTAACTGCAATATCCTCCGCTCTAAAATTTACTAAAGAGAGGACCATGTGCAGTATCTCAGACTGCTCTCCCAAGCCCCATCTGTAATAATACACACTGGATTCTTGAATTTAAAGCATATCTCAGCCAAATCGTCTCCACCACAGGTAACCTTCTTTCACAGCCAGCAGCCCTCCGTACTGAGCCCCATTGTCGGGGATAATCCCCTTACGTTTGCATATTGTCAATCCCCATATAGAAGGGTGGCAAGACCAATATATATAGATATATATGAATTTATTCACAAAATATAAAAAAAAAATNAAAACAATAAATGAAAAGCAAGGTACCTCCTCCACGACACTAATACCACTACCGTTATGTTGTTAATGGGCCCAAAAATGCGGTGCAACCGGTATAGGGGGAGAATGGCAATATTGAGTACGTCTCGCTGCCACACCAACTTCTTCAGCTATGTTACTATGTTACCACAGATAGTCAACTAATCAAATGCACCTATGTATCTTAAGGAATCAGATATTCGCCATTAAGAACTCCTCTCCATGCTCTACTAAACACAAGAGCATCCTGAGCTCCAGGCCATCAAATTCTGTGACCCTGAAATAGCATGTACAGCATGCAACAGTCACGATTTATCAACCTCAGGTAATCCTATGAAGGATTACCTAAATCTATATTCCACAAGAAGATAATAACATCTGATCAGCATAGGAAATCGCGTGTGTGTATGTAATACCCATCATGGAACATTAGCCCAATAATATGCCATTTTAAACGTATAGGCAATTATTTTGAAGCTTACTCCAGTTAAATAATAGGTGAATTATTATATCTATCTATTATGATCTTTTATTCACGCAATAAAGCACAGAGCAACTAATTTTATTATCTATTTCTTTGCAACCTTACCTCGGCCCAAAGACTACCTTAAAAGAATTTTCTGCCACATTATTTTCTAAATGGGATACAGAAAGAAAAATTAATACACACATTATCGATTGTGAAAGTGTAGTACAATGCATAACCTTCACATTCTTGGTTCCTCACCTTAGCTTTAGAAAAAGTGCTGAAAAGAAAAGAAAAAAAGCTCGTCAGTAAAAGGATTTTATACAATTTGTAGTTGTATCATTAGATAAATGGATCATGCTTTTTTCCCTGATCTATCCAGTAATAAATAGGGGCACTTTAGAGGGCAAAATGTCAAAAAGCAGACTTGTATAATGAGAATAATAATCTGTAATGGTACTTGTTGGATATAAATTAGAGTTTCCTAGCAAGCAGCCTTTTTTTTCCCAGCGATCCATGCAGTGCTGTGAAATGCAATGCTGTGAGGCCTGCTGATATTAAGCATCTTGCAGAATGCTGAAAGAGAAAAGGGATGTGTAAGAACATATGGCGGCATATTTGAGCTTTCATTGTCAATGGTCATTTACATAACTGTCAACATTTGGAAAACTATTGGCAAGTTCACACGTACCCTGGCAGGTATTTGTGTGATTTCTACGTAGTAACTGTGTATGGTTTTTGTTGTGTCTGGTTCCTTTACGCCATTTCTTCTGTTTGGCCTTATAAGCATTCCTATTTGCGAAAACTGCAGCCTTGCTCTGCTACCGTGTTTCCCCGATAAGACACTGTCTGTTTTTTTTTTGGTCTCATTTTAATTAACATTTTAAATGATTTATATAAACAGTCCTGCTTTATACCCATCATTCCCCTCAGTCCTGCTGTTTGTTTTACAAACTTGGGACCTCACTAGGGCTTATTTTCAGGGCAGGGCTTATTTTTGGGGTAGGGTTTATTCTCGTGGTAGGGCTTATTTTGGACAGTTTTACAAAAAATTAGGGTAGGGTCTTATTATCGGGAAACACATTTGTGTCTGAAGAGATATTCACTATACTGTTCGTTATTGCACATGTGCTTTCAGCTCTGTCATTGTTTGGAGTGATGATGGTTAACTTTATATTATCGTTCTTATTGTTCACTCGTTTTGCTGATGTGTTACAACAGGTATGTTTACTAATATTTCTTCCCCAACCATTATTGGCGAGTCCAGTATCTGGTGGACTGCTACTGCTATCATTGTCATGATTCTATTATATGTTGTCAGGGTCATTTTGTTACCATAGCTCTTTTACATTAACTCACATCTTGCGAAGAACTGTCTATTCCTTTCATTTTATGGAATGTTGCCTTTGTCATTTTTGAATTACTGGTAGACCGCCACCATAAAGAATGTCTCTGTGCTTGCTCATGACTTTACCATCACATGTTATGTAGATAGCCAGGAAGGGTGAAGAGGTGAACCTTTCATCATTTTCAGCTGTATATGGTATAATGTATATGGCAATAGTAATACACATTTATTTTCTGAGGGCTTGTCATACCAGACCCGATCCAGACCTCCATGCAAATTCTATGTCAGCTCCGGGTTATTTAGCCGACTTATCAGGGATTAGAGATGCTAATATACAAACCCACCACCCCATACTTACTTCCCAGAGGCGGAACTACCAGTGGTGCAGCTGGTGCAAGGTACCGGTTCCCATGAGGAACCATGGGGTTCCCAGGACTCTTGGCTCCAGGACCTGCATGTGCTGCAATTGTTCCCCGGGAACGCAGGGACACTGTCCCTTAAACTCAGGGTCATCAGCTGAGCATATCGCCTGTGTCAGGGAGAGTCAAGTGGTGCTGGCTGTCAATCTGCCGAGACCTGACATGTGCATGCCCGTAGCACCTACCAATATACGAACCCAGATTTCTGAAAACAGCACGTTGGTATTTTTGCACCCAGGCCCACGACTATCTAGTTCCGCCTCTGTTACTTCCGTAAACTAAACTTGAAAGACCTCCTAGACATAAGAAAAAACACACCTGACACCTTCTAACATAGTTTTGTGATCAGAATCGAGTGGAACGTCTTATTACAATGTAATAATGCACTCACAATGCGCTGTATCCAGACATGCTTTGTCGTAAATCATCTGTCAGATAGTACAGCGCTGTACTTTACACATCAGAATGCAGGTGGTGCGGATCTGGCTTCCGTACAATCAGCTGTCTGTCCACATAACATGCATGCAGTGCTGGGCTGTAACTAGACATTTGTGCACCCTGGGAGAAAGAGGGTACATGCACACCCCTTGGGGGTTGTGGTCATCTATTCATGTCGACGGGGGCAGAAATTGTTAAACTACTCCTACAGTATATGGCAACTGTAGGCTCATGCTCCCCTGCACTTTATATAATGAGTGAGTTGTGGACAGCAGGAGCTGGAGTACCGCACTCATATATTATAGGCAGTGTATATACTATAGGCCGCCCNGCAGAATTAGGAATGAAAATTCACAGATAAACTTTACTATTATGAGAAGCACTTCTTATTGCACTAAGAAACATTAAGTACTAATATACTCCTATAATATAGAACTGCNGCNNTCTGGCTCCTGCTCACAGGGGAGCAGCAGAGGAATCTCAGCAGTTATGTTCAATAGGAGCAGATTATGGATTTGTACACTGTACTTCAGCTGCACCCACCCCCTCTTCCGCCCTGCGCAGTGGCACCTTTTGGCATCGCCCTAATTGCTGCCTTGATGTGGAGTCATTATTTATATATCTCTGCATTTCTATAAGGCACAAATACAGCGTCACTTGTTGCTCGGGGGATATAGCTCTCTTAGCATAACTTACACAGAAGGTCGGATCCAGATTTTGGCCTGCTCCCAAATTCTGCTTCTGGAAGCAGGGCTCGAAGTGGGCCGATATATGCTGGTATGGCATACCCATCCTCTTCTACCGATAAGCCCTGCTCCCTTATTAAGCTTAGAGCCATACCGCCTTATTACAGCTTATTATGGCTTAGAGCCATACCGCCATCTTGAAATGCCCACTTCAAGCCCTGTGTGGAAGTAAGGGTAAAGTGACCTGACACGCATGCGCACGGCAGATGTTCTCATAGAGCATAAAGCACATAGAACAANGTAAGCTGACAGACTTGCACATTGATTAGATTTTCTGTTTTCACTTTATGAATGATTTGGAAATCAGAAATTCATCATTTAGAAGAAAGCAAATATCACTCATTTCTTTCTATATTAATATCCTTTATTTTTGTGACCAAATCAAAGGTTATGGAATCCCCAGGCCCTCCTCATGAGAGTGGCACATTCATAATGTGCTTATCAAGAGTTCCTNACCGCACTGTTGGGTGTTATCCTACACTGTACAGTGAGATCCATTAATCAAGGAAGCAGGAAGATAAAAGCATTATCCTCTCAAGAAGAGCCAGTGGAATAGGTTAGTTATATAATCAGAAGCTTTAAAAGCTGACACATCGCATGTTAGGAATGGAAAATAAAACTATGTAAAGAAGGGGGAGATAATAGAAAATGTTCATAATGGAAAAGGGTCTGAGCCATAGTAATGCAGGAAGAGGTGGATGACGAGATGGCGTATTTCATATTGTATAATGAAGACATTCATAGAAATAAGCTTAGCAACTAGTGCTTCTTAGTGGTTCTTTTGAGGTCATATTTGTTTGTTTTGCCAAATAACACTTGGCTGTGCCTATATATATATATATATATATATATATATATATATATATATATATAAACTTTCCCACATTGTCAGTGATTAAAGGACTAAATCCACAAATTTACTTATCTGCACTTCTGCCGTTTCAATTGTGTTTTAGTTGTAGGTTTTTGTAAATCCATAAAAGATTGCAAAGTGTTAAAAAATAAATGTTGCTGTTTTGAATTATTTGTTTAAGGAAGATCCTACCCAGTCCATCTTAGAGATAGAAAAGAACTTGATTTGGAAGGAGAGAGGAGGTTCTTCCCTTATCCACATCTGAAGAATACCTTTTCTTGTTGCTGTAGATACCATAAACCATAGTTGTCATTAATCTTTAGTTATGACATAAATACCCTTAACAATACCTAAAACCCCAGGGGAATACCGGTATTAAGTAATAGTTTAGTGTAGGAGAAGTTATAAACTGTCCTCCAACATATACTAAAAGTGGAAATGTTATTCAGCACAATATGTAGGTGCATGGAAAAGAAATGTAATCACACTTTTTAAATAGTCATGTGCCGGCACAGGCAGACTGTGGCTCTCCATGGTCTATATTTACTAAACTGCGAGGATGGAAGTTAGAATTACATACTAGATAATGTGAGCTGGAATCTGATTGGCTGCTATGGGCAACATNGTCACTTTTCTAATCCTGCAGTGTAGTAATCCTAGCATGCTATGTCAGGTAATAACTATGGCTATGAAGTTAAACAGGGTGTGTGGGTGGTGCTTGATTTATGCAAATCATGTTCAAAGCCCTGCCCCCCTGAACGGCAAACCCATTAAATTTACTATGAATGGGCAGGTGTGATGCCATTGAGTCATTCATAATATCGATCGGGATGGAGGTAGTGAGGTAGCGATTTACGTTAAATCACTGACGCAGCTTCAGTCCCCGTAGCTTTGCCGACTCTCCTTGGATACCAGAAAAATTAGCAGAAATCCGTGAGCCTCCAGGATATTACGGGAGATCTGCCAACCCTGCATTTAAAGGCATGCTGAGAATTGTAGTTTTAACACCCGGGGAGCTGAAGTTTCCCTACCCTTTCTGTGTGTGTGTGTGTGTGTGTGTATATATTATATATATATATATATATATATATATATATATATATATATATTACACTAACTTTATGAATTAATCCAACCAAATGAACAGAGAAAGTTGAATTCATGTGAAGAGTTCTGAGTTTCAGAGATGTATCGTCCTTAGATTACTTTCCATCCTCAGAACATGTATCAGTGTAACCTATCCTTAGGTTTGCTTCTATTGTTCAAGCCTGGTTTCGTTTTAACCTAATGGTGTGAAAGGCGTCTGCTTTGAATACTCCTCAGTCTATCTACATTAAAGTCAGCAGTTCCAGGAAGGTAAGTGCAAATACATGAGCAGACAGCACTTTACCCCCCCTTAGTTCTTCCTTTACTTCCACTCTTCACTCAGCCCCCTCCTGGCAGCTACTCTGAGCATTATGCTTTTCGAGATCTCAAACCATGACTAAGATCTCCCGTCTCACTGACACAGTCAAAAGGAAAAAGTGTTGATGGACAAATTTGGGTCATCCAGAAACCATCAGCAAATATTAACATGCTCACTGTTCATTTTGGGGAGGGGATTCTAAATTAATGCTTTTTTCCCACCATTTGTTTATATGTAAGAAATAAGATTGTTTCTTACAGCAAAATATGTTTCTCTGTCATACAGAAGACAGGAAATTTTAGAAATACANTATTAGAAATGTATATATTTATAGTATTTAAAATCAGGGTGCAGGCCGGACTTGAGTGTTTGCTTTCCATATAGCAGCCTATACAATGTGTGAATGCATGTTGGGCCCTGGGTGCAGAGGGCTTTAACAATCACTGATAAGAGTCCAATTACTAATCATATAGTCATTGATATTTGGCAAAGCATCCCTACAGGCTTTATCCCACCCCCTCAATGTATGAGTGTTCAGTAAGTCAGGGGTGCTTGATTTTGCTCTCTCCCTTCCCGGAGAAACCAAATTCTGTCAGCATAGGTGTGGGGTGGAGGGAGTCATTTATGCAAATGTAAATACTTTTATTAAGGGTGGGCAGGATTTGGCCTTATCAAGCCACACCCCCCATAGTACCCATCGGGGCTGAAGGCAGTGATACACACTGAATCACTGCCATCAGCCCAAGTCCCTGAAGATGTTAGAGGTTCTTTTAGGAAATATTTATTATTATTATTGCAAGTTTATGTGTAATTATTATTGTGACTTATACTTACACCCTGAGCAGTCATGNGCACACTGAAGCAGAGAAGGCATTTCATATCTACCCTGAGATATGAAATGCTTGAAATCCAAAATTGATATTTCGGAAAAGTCGGCTACTTTGCAGTAAGTCTTTCACTCATTCAATTAACCCAACTGCTTGAGGATAATAAGAGAACCCAGTAAGCATATTTGTCTTTGGAACACTGTTAAACTTTGCCACAAGTCTGTTATCTGTATTGTATTGATAAAGGTGTACCATAATATGCATAAATGTTCTTTAACAAGGTTTCTTGATTAGCGTGGACAGTGGGTAGAACCTTCAGGGCACCTGGGTTACTACTTTAGAAATACTGAAGATTTCCTTTTTTGGTATGTAAATACCCTATAAAGTTGAACAGCAACACTTGACCAGCATTTTATCTTCAACAAATAGACCAAAGTATCTAGCCATAAGGAACGGTCAGCTGATATTGCAGTACCAGGTAGTATGGCCCCCTCCACCATTAAAAGAGCTTAAGACCTTAATTTTTGACTTCACAGTCTGCTTTCTTTTCACACCTTTCTGCTCTTTGATCACAATTTAAATCAGAAGAAAGGCAAGCCTTCTCTGCTTCAGTGTGCGCATGACTTTCTCCTCAGGGTGTAAGTATAAGTCACAATAATCATTACACTAATAATAATAAATATTTCCTAAAAAAACCTCTAATATGAGGTACCTTCAAATACATTACACTAATACCCCGTTCACACAGAGGGCTCTTACCCGGGTAATTCACTCAACTTCCCGGGTTGACTGAACTACCCGGGTAGTGTGCTCAATGTGAACGGCTCTAAAATTACTAACTACCCCGGTTCAGTGTGAACGGTGTTGACCAGGGTAGTTTGTGAATTACCAGGGTAGTTTGTGAATTATTTGGGTAGTCAGTGAATTACCAGGGTAGTTTGTGAATTATTTGGGTAGTCAGTGAATTACCAGGGTAATTCAGCACTGTGAACAGGTTTAGTTACCAGGGTAATTCAGATCCACAGCTAACAACCCTGCTCATTAAAAACAGATTTACCAGGGTAGTCTGCGTGAACAGGGTATAAGGCACCCATTCAATTCCCTCGAAGGCAAAGAAAAGTGCAAGGAATAATTTTTCTTGTCTACACATGGCAGTTGTTGGAGCTCATAAAACTATATTTAGTTGTATATCCACTGGGAATGAGTTATTGTAATCCAACTGAATATAAATATAATCTGGTGGTAGAGTGTCTCTTGCTCTGTATTACAATCGCCTATCGATTTATTTACCTCCTGATTGAAACCGACATTAGCTGTGTGAGTAGGCAGAATCTTTATGAAACACATCGCAATATCTAAGGAAGATGCTTCTCAATAATGTCCAGAATATTACTAACTAATTTCTGAATATACCTTGCAGTGATAATGCAGCTATTCTTAAGCTGGCCATACACCAGAAAGATAATCTTTCCAATCAACAGATAAATGACCCTCACAGTAGAAATCTGTTACATGTGTACTCACAAAACATGCATTTAATGCGTGCACATCTAACAGATTTCTGCTGTGAGGGTCATTTATCTGTTGATTGGAAAGATTATCTTTCTGGTGTATGGCCAGCTTTATACTAAAAAATCTGAAAAAATAATAGTCATAAAGTTTTTTTTTATTTTCTCACAAACCAGTCCCATAACTATCAACTGACTTTTCTTACAGCCTGTTCAGCATTTCCTCGCTCTTCAGCTGTCGACTGTACTGCAACAATATGGCCACTGAATTTNGCGCTACTCACTGTTAAATAAAATCATTGTTACTCTCCAGCTCAAACCCTCTACATGCACTGCCTTCTAACAATGTCTATTTATCAAACATTCCTACTTTAAATTCGGGCGGTAAATTCCGGTTTCATGTGAAAATGAACTTTGCCACCCCGGAATTCTATGCCTGCAGTATTTACCAATGCATCTACCTGTATGGTAACCATGATGGTAGATGCAGTAAGAAAAACAATCACCGGCCCGCTCTAATCAATGTGGGCCATGCGACCGCCATATATATAAAGTGACGATGTTAAACACAACACGCTGATACGTTGTTTACCTTCTCTCCCAGCTTGAGTAGAAGTAGTGTAGCGGTTACTTCCCCTTCTTGAAATGGACCAGATGACATCATCAAATCATGTGACTATGTAAGTCAATCCTGGCTTCCTGTTGAAGGCGAGTGGACCCGCGCTGACTAAGATTACTATAAGTAAACCGCTCTGGTGGTTTACAAGTACTGCCCATGCGCCATACAGAAAGAAGAAACGCCCAACGCAATGACACNGGTTGTCAACACGGTGAACCAGAAATTGGAACCAATTTCTAAACAATTCCTAAATTCATAGGATCAACTATGAATACAAAGAGGCTTCAGCAATTCAGGAGCAATCAAAGTGCAGAGAGTTTAAAGTACTAATAGACACTGAGTTTAATGCACTAATAGCTGAATATTTGCTGTCATTCATTGACAAGAACATCATCGCATCACCATATCAAACAGCATCTCCGCCACCACCACCATCTGCTGCCACCACAGAGCCTGCTGAGGAATTAAAAAATGATGAGATTAACTTTTGCTCAATGCCCCTGTACCACAAGCTACATCTTTACAAGTGAGCTATGTTCATACGAGAGGTGGATACCACCATGGCTCAGAAAAAAGAAATGTGATTAACTGCAAAATGGAATTGAAGTTGCATAATTGTTATCTGACATTGAGCTGACATTTTAATATGTTTTTACAAAAAAAATCCTTCTGAACTAGCTCATAAATAATTATCCTGCAATTTGACAGCAAGATTAGTCTTAGTAAATTAAAAAAAATGGCATAATAGCTAGAAAAACAGAGGGCTATTACCTGGGTAACTCAGCAAACTCCCCGGGTTGAATGAACTACACGGGTAGTGTGCTCTCTGTGAACGGTACTAAAATGACTACTAACTACCCTGGTTCAGTGTGAACAGTGTAGGACCAGGGTAGTTTGTAAATTACCAGGGTAGTTTGTGAATTACCAGGGTAATCAAGCACTGTGAACAGGGTTAATTACCAGGGTAATTCAGATCAACAGCTAACAACCCTGCTCGTTAATAACAGATTTACCAGGGTAGTCTATGTGAACGGCGTATAAATGGCAATTTGGCAAAATCACTGCTTAGTAAATATACCCCCTGGGAGCCCAAGCATATAGGCGAGGATAGCCCTTGGGGTAAAATTTTGTGGGTGGATTATAAGGGAACTGGTTGTTTTTCTTGTAACTGGCAGTGCCACTGTGAGAAAAAAACTTCCATTTAATCTTTAATGCTTTGCTGGACTCGGTCCAGTTTAACACCTTTGTCACAATGATGTATTTAGCTGAGGTTACCATGTTTTCTTCTTTATAGTGTAATAAAGGTCACAAATCTGTTACCATGGAACCATTTCATTGTTTCGATGCTCACCTTCCAGATGTCTTTTGACCAGAGAATAGTTTGTGATTGGAATATGTTCCTGCATTGAGTTAAAACAATTCAGACATGAAGAACATTTCCAGCCCATCAAATTTGACCTTCCAAACACATTGACATGTTAAAATCAAAACTGCCCAGCTGAATTGTGACAAAATAGATTTATTAGAACAAAAAAGCTCAGTATTTCTATTGCTGATTTTATTATGGAGCCTGTTCCTAATTTAAATATTTTTTTTCTGTAGGAATGCAAATTTCTCATTCCTAAGTTAGTATAGTATATTCATTATGCACTTCTTGCAAAAATGTTAGTTATATCATATGGCCCCCTTATATAGCATTGTACAAGGTGTCAGCAATAAGTAAAGACAATGAAAAATAGTGAATAAAAAAAGACTTTGGACAAAATGCAGACCTGTGTGCGAGAGTGAAGTTTGCTCAGTCCCCTAACTCGTACGCTGGGCCACTGAGAAGAAATGAGGGGCATTTTTTACCCGGGCCGGGGATGCTAGGGGGCCCGGTCTTAAGACTGAACTATTGCTGCTTTACTCAGTCTGGACAGATGGTCTTTTCTCCTGTTGGGTTTTCACCCTCTAGCCATTGTGTGTGCCTGGGACAGAGGTAACCCACATACACACTGATGGCACTACTTTGTGCACGGCATTGTAGAGGCTGTTGAGGGTGGACTGAAGTTTCATATGTTTAAACAACATACTAGTACATACATCTCTCACGCACATGCGCAGATTTTACTAGTGATGTCATTTATACACGAAACCTGCATATATGACATCTATGACGTAAAGCTGGATCTGGCCCTTTTTGGTAGGATATCAGATTTATACTTAGGGACTATAAACGGTTAATGAATTCAGTTTCGTAGACTGGATGTTACATTTAAATAGAATCCTATCCTATACCATTATAGAATCTGCTTAAGGAAATTGCTTACGGAAATTTCTTTGAAGTAGTCTAAATCAGAATGATTTTGGGTTATTAGACCATAAAGAGGAAGACCTATCTATTCCACCTAAGTTCAAGGGAAGTACTAAGGTCAGTGCTCTGCATTAAATATTCCAATGGTAATCAGACAAAATGAATACATTGGGAGTGATTTTCCAGATATGATTATCCATTTTCACAGGTCTCAAACACACATTATGGGCCACACACATAATGATCTCATGTGTCACACTTTGCTGCTGATGTTCTCTGTTCACATACAGGACACTACACCACCTTTACCTCCTGGATGATAGCTTTTGTAAAACCTTTCCTTTTATGGATACAGTTCCCAGGAGAAAAAACAAAAACATATGGCAGTATGGGTGCAGGGTAGAGGGCATTGTAAACCATACATTTACTATCGGTGGAGGAAATGGAGCCCCGCCGATTCATAGTAATAGTTGGGGTTGTTACCCCACAGGATACTGGGAGAAATCACCAAGATTCATGTGTCCTCTGGAACTTCCATGACCCATGTCCAAGCATTTCAGAGTTCCATACCACCACTTCTAAATTCCAGGGGCAGGCTGGCAAATTTTGCCCTGGGGGGCAAGCCCACAGCAGTGGCCCATAAGTGACAGCCCAT
>JABWIB010008771.1:0-10785 GCA_016617825.1 Platyplectrum ornatum | reverse complement strand
TTATCTTACTTTTTATTTTTAATTGCTTGTTGGGAATTTTTTCGCTACACAGCTTAAAAAATAATACATTTTAACTTTGTTAGAATAAAGTTGTTTTTATTACTATTTCTGACGTGGTGCACGCCTATACCCGATCTTTTTCTCTTTTGTTTTGTTGATAATTCATTTGTTTTCGGGTGGCTGTTGCACCTCCAGGANATTCATGAGAGATTAATACGCTGCAATTTAGGATGTACTGATATATCCATTTATGGTTCTTAATCTCCTGGTGTAACGTTATGGGATTTATATAATATATAAATATTGATATTATAACACATTTGAGTGCGGTTCACTCTTGTTTGTTTGAACCCCTTGCTGTAACCTGTTGAGGAGGCTGGATGATATCGCTTTCTGTTCTGCCGAAGCTGACGGGAATGGAGACCTGGTGAAGGTGCTTCTTGGCCGATCCAGAAATTCTATTTTGTAAACGCTGGTTACCACCTCTCTCACCCAGCGGTAGCTGGTGGACTGCACCCAAGTTGCTGTAAAACGGCAGAGTCGTCCACCCGCTTTCTCTCCCACCTGGAGATGTATAGTGTCACTGGTCTGTGGGGCGTAAGCCCTGCTTGGTCCCTCTGCCGGCTGGGGACGAAAGGACTGGGGAGTGGTAGACCACTGTTCTCTCCGGTAGCTTCTGCATGGTCTATAACTTCTTGCCTCTTTCACATCTGCCTGAGAATATCTTTGAGGTCTAGTAGCCAAAGGTCTTCTGGCCCTGTCCTGAGGCAGCCAAGTTGACTTCCCTCCGGACGACTTTTCTATAATCTCGTCGAGATAATCGCCCTGGAAGGGGAGCGTAAGCAATCTTGCCTTGGATTGGCTGTCAGCTATCCAATGCTTTAGCCAGTGCCCTCCTGGAGACTGCGTTAGCGGCTGCTGCTCGTGTGATGAAGCGGATTACGTCTAAGGAGGCCTTAACAGGAATTCCACCGCTAATTGCATATCTTGTATCTGCTTTATGAGTGTGGCTCTATTTACACCGTCAAGTCGGCTTCCATTGTATGGCACCGTCCGCATAATACACAAGCTGTAGTGGCCATAGATGTTGCTGGCCTCCTGAACGCTCCCCAAAATGTGCTGCTTTTTCAGGCCCAACTCTACCTTCTTCTCCATGGGGTCACGGAATACATTTGCATCCTCTAATGGGAGGGTAGATCAACTTTAGGAGATTCATCCCATTTTCGGGAGTCCTCCTGGAGGTAGGGGTAAACTCTGTTTAGCCTCGCCGGAGGAGTTAGCCTCTTGTCAGGTGTCTTCCATTCATCAACAATCAGGTCTTTTAAGATGTCCGATAATGGGAATACCCGGATCCTCTTTTCTTTGTACTTGAAAAGGAGGGTCCTGTAACTTGAGGCTTTCTCGTGACTCCTCGATACTCAGGGCTTTGTATATCCGTTTCAGCAAGTTAGAAACCAGGTCAGGGTTCGTGCTAGGGCCATCTCTAGCCGATATCTCCCCCTCTTCCTCCGTATGATCTGACTTGTCCAGAATCAGCGTTTGTTCAAGCTGTGCTGGCGGAACAGAGACCTCGCTGCCACCGGATCTGGTTCTTTTTCTGGATGAACTCTGCCCCTCCCCTCTGGTTACAAACACTGTCTTTAATGTAGTGATAAAGTCAGCAAGTTGTGTTGGAAGTATAGGTTGCTGCTTTGTTGTGCAGGTAACGCATATAGTGCCAGTGAAGTCTTCAGGTCATACCATGTCACATAAAGAGCAGTGAGATAAGTGCTGCTTTTTGTGCTGNTGTTTAGCATCAGCCTTGGATTTAGAGGACTCAGGTAAATATAACATGTCAGTATAATGCACAATAGGACATAAGGCATAAGGAGAGACAGGCAGAGAGGCAGAGTCTTACCAGATTTCCTTGGCTGAGAGCGTCTTTCCTCCACGATGGTGGTGAACGCATCAGCCTGGCTGCAATGTCCAGTTTAGATAGGACGCCAATTGCCCCGCTTTACGGTTACAGCCTTGCTTTACGGCACGAACGCTCGTGCCTTTCCGGCTCCTCTTCGGCACGCCGAACACCCGTGTTCAGCTGATTCACCCGGGCTGGCGCGCCAGTGACGTGCAGCGTGTCACACACATGCCCGTCCTCCCGAAGGGACGGGCGAAGGGGAGAGAAAAGCCGGAGGCGGAAGTGCCTCGGCTTGCTTCAACCTCCGTGGACCCGGCTTGGTGGGAGCGTCCCACATACAGCTGCTGTGCAGATAAGAAGGAAGAAGAAAAAGACACAGAAGGTTGAGGGAGGGGCCTTTATATACCACCGTGTCTTTTTCTTCTTCCTGTGCAGGGAGTAAAGGGACGTCCTCCCAATGGTTGTGCTGCCATGGGAGGACAGGGAAATATATATATATATATATATATATATATATATATATATATATTTTTTTTTTTTTTTTTTACACATACATACATACATACATACACATACCACTGACATTTAGGGGCTGATCCAGAGTTTAGGAGTAAGGGCAAAACAGGTGCAAGTGTAGACCTGGGCAAAACCAAACATTGAACTACAGGGGAGGCAAGACTACACTGTAAAAACACAGTTAAAGGTGAATATTGAAGTTTCTGAGTTCAACTTTAAGTTACAAATGAATTGCAAATTCATGCAGTTTGTGTTTTGTGCAAAAAGCAAAGTGTTTTACTTGCATTTATTATAAATAAGATTAATTTACACCCCTCACATTGCAATATGGTTTTGCTCCGGTATACACCTAAAAAAAAGAAGAAAAAAAAAAAAAAGGTAAGTGCAACTCTGGATCAGCCCCTTGTTGTCAATCTTACAGCATTAGAATATGAAATTGACCAAAAACATGATTTACCACAAGTCATATATGAAGGCACGGCTGTATAAAATGTCTAAGGTAATGCATGACGCAAGTATCTGCATAGCGGACATGTACTAAAGTGGTTTGCACACTAAACAGTAGAAGAACCCTTTCCAGAGCTATAATGGATAGACCAGCCGTGTCTGGAGATCTGGCCTATATTGGGCAGTGTGTACATACTACACAATTTTCCCTGGTAACAGAGACGAGGCTACGGCTTCTCCATGGCATTCATTCATTCACCCAATTCCAACACCCCTGATCGGAATGTTTTGTTNAAGTCAGGAAAACTGCACCAGTGTACCATTCATCTTATCCTATAAAACTAATTTGATTTGTTAACATCAGATAATATTACATGATAATAGCGAATGCTACTCTTAAAACTAACTAGGTATACTTGATAAACTTTAGGAAAAGTGGAGTATAACTTGTTATAGTTCTAATGTATCTTCCAGTTTCACCTCTCCCTACTGTACATAAGAGATGTGCATCTGTAACTCCCAAGATCCCATACTTGCTGGCTAAGCAGAGAAACTACCACATTTCCCCACCGTACGGATGTAAAGGAGTTTTTCAGAAGGTAATGAGCTTCTTCTGTCAAGCGCAATGTAAAATTTATGTGTTATTCTATCTTCTTGTACTTGTACGGTGAATGCATTTGGCATTAAGAGAGACTATGCAACCACCACCCAAAGGCTTCAGAATAAGATGTTAAATTATTCAAAGAAAAACAGACACACAAGATGTTTTCCAACAGATTATATTGTGTGAATACATAACAGTACCAGGAACATTAGCTTCAAATCATTGCATTACNAGTACAAGAAAATATTTGCTGTTTCAACTGTTGAAAAGGACATGCATTGTTTGATGACCAGCGCCGCAAGCCTAGAGAGAAAAGGCAGATTNCAACCAACATCTAGTTACTTACATGGGAATGTAATGTGAAAGGGAGACTCAGCCTGTACCAGACAACCCATACCAGAGAATTATATGTTATAACAATCTGCAAGAGGATTACAAGATCTCTAGCAATGTAAAAGGGATAAGAAACCTACTACACTAGAAGGGTTATTTACCAATAAATAAATGGTTTCTTATTAATAGAAAGCATGACATGGGTCAAAAAGCTATTGACACACACATCATCTACTCGAGCATGCAAACACAGGTAAACAGTAGATCATTTCCCAACCAATATTTGTTATTCTAGATAAAAATGAGATAATTTAGTAGAAATGCTTTGATGTTAGATGGGCTACAATGTATTTCCTAATATGCCACAAACCTGAGATATAATAGAGGGGGAGAGAGAGGGGGAGAGAGCGAGCGTTGGAGAGAGAGAGAGTGTGAAAGAGTTAGAGAGAAAGAAGAGAGCGAGCACTGGAGAGAGAGAGAGTGTGAAAGAGTTAGAGAGAGAAGGCATATTGGACAAAACAAATCAGCTTATGGATTTTTTTATGACTTGTTGATAAATTGAAGCAGTATCACAAGTTTGAAATGAACTGCAATGAATTACTACCGTGTTTCCCTGATAATAAGCCCTACCCCGAAAATAAACCCTAACCTATTTTTTTGTAAAAAACAGTCCAAAATAAGACCTACCCCGAAAATAAGCCCTGCCCTGAAAATAAGCCCAGTGAATCCCCCAGGAATTGGGGGCATGATGAGGATAAAAGCAGGACTGTTTATATAAATCTCTGTCAATGTTAATTAAAATAAGACCTACCCCAAAAATAAGCCCTTATTATCAGGGAAACACGGTAAGCAGGTTTATGCGATGGAACGTCATGGCTGAATGTTAGAAGAGGGAGAGGCATTAGAAAGGTAAAGCATTTCATACAAGTGGAAAATGAAAAATAGCAATAAAATAGAATTGGAGACACTATCATCTGCAGCATGTGATGGTTAAAGAAGTATATACCAAGACCAAAAAAAGGTTTACAAGTTTGTCTTGTAAAGGCTGAGTATCCCTAATATGACAAAACAATCATAATCTGACAGAAGAACGTGAACATGTACAGTGAACAGATATCAGGAATATGTAGTGTATAAAAACATGGCACCCTCTGCACAATAATCCAAAAACATGGATGCCCCCCGCAGCTTGTAGAATAGAAGACATTCTGTTGCAGAAGTTACAATCAAACACGAGAAAGGCAAAGACTCTGCATTACCCCTCATAACCTATTGTTTTCTATAAGATGACTGAGACTTCTTTTATGTTGAGGGTCATAACTTAAATTTTGTAGAGTTCAAACAATTTCAGCACCAGACATCCGACCGTTCCACTTCTGCCATATAAACTCATTGCAGCAGCTCATAGCACACAAGCCACCTTAGCAAAAGCAGATGCAATATAAAAAGGCAGCAGGGGTGCAAACGCCTTCTTTCTAATATTCCAAGGCAAATAGATAAAAAAAACACCCCACACACCCACTTGTCCTTTGCTGTACTTTGATATATGTGTTTTCATTTCATGGGAGATTAACCTTAAAAGGCTTATTTCAAACCTAAAAACGGCTGACCCACACAGATCTGCATTGAGAAAGCTTCCAGCAAATGTCATATTTCATAGTAGACCAACAGACTACCTGACTGACATAGCAGAATTTTTGGTATTTAAAAAAAAAAACAAAAAAGTTAAAAGGAAACGGAACAAAACAAACATTTACAATGAACGATTACAGGTACAAAAATACTTTATCATTGCAAGTATATTTACATATTTAACAACAAGCACTAAGCCTAGAATCTTTGGNGAGAGAGAGTGTGAAAGAGTTAGAGAGAGAAGGCATATTGGACAAAACAAATCAGCTTATGGATTTTTTTATGACTTGTTGATAAATTGAAGCAGTATCACAAGTTTGAAATGAACTGCAATGAATTACTACCGTGTTTCCCTGATAATAAGCCCTACCCCGAAAATAAACCCTAACCTATTTTTTTGTAAAAAACAGTCCAAAATAAGACCTACCCCGAAAATAAGCCCTGCCCTGAAAATAAGCCCAGTGAATCCCCCAGGAATTGGGGGCATGATGAGGATAAAAGCAGGACTGTTTATATAAATCTCTGTCAATGTTAATTAAAATAAGACCTACCCCAAAAATAAGCCCTTATTATCAGGGAAACACGGTAAGCAGGTTTATGCGATGGAACGTCATGGCTGAATGTTAGAAGAGGGAGAGGCATTAGAAAGGTAAAGCATTTCATACAAGTGGAAAATGAAAAATAGCAATAAAATAGAATTGGAGACACTATCATCTGCAGCATGTGATGGTTAAAGAAGTATATACCAAGACCAAAAAAAGGTTTACAAGTTTGTCTTGTAAAGGCTGAGTATCCCTAATATGACAAAACAATCATAATCTGACAGAAGAACGTGAACATGTACAGTGAACAGATATCAGGAATATGTAGTGTATAAAAACATGGCACCCTCTGCACAATAATCCAAAAACATGGATGCCCCCCGCAGCTTGTAGAATAGAAGACATTCTGTTGCAGAAGTTACAATCAAACACGAGAAAGGCAAAGACTCTGCATTACCCCTCATAACCTATTGTTTTCTATAAGATGACTGAGACTTCTTTTATGTTGAGGGTCATAACTTAAATTTTGTAGAGTTCAAACAATTTCAGCACCAGACATCCGACCGTTCCACTTCTGCCATATAAACTCATTGCAGCAGCTCATAGCACACAAGCCACCTTAGCAAAAGCAGATGCAATATAAAAAGGCAGCAGGGGTGCAAACGCCTTCTTTCTAATATTCCAAGGCAAATAGATAAAAAAAACACCCCACACACCCACTTGTCCTTTGCTGTACTTTGATATATGTGTTTTCATTTCATGGGAGATTAACCTTAAAAGGCTTATTTCAAACCTAAAAACGGCTGACCCACACAGATCTGCATTGAGAAAGCTTCCAGCAAATGTCATATTTCATAGTAGACCAACAGACTACCTGACTGACATAGCAGAATTTTTGGTATTTAAAAAAAAACACAAAAAAAATAAAAAAGTTAAAAGGAAAGGGAACAAAACAAACATTTACAATGAACGATTACAGGTACAAAAATACTTTATCATTGCAAGTATATTTACATATTTAACAACAAGCACTAAGCCTAGAATCTTTGGCTGCCACACTTTGTAAATGATATAAATGGAGTTATACTGCATTGGGAGGGAAAGAAGAAAAAAAAAAAAAAGGTCTGTTATGCCATTATATGTATATATATTTCATGGTAAAGCAAGAATAAACCTGGAGATATCATTTGTGCATGCATCAACGTGGAATTAACCATTGCAAAGCAAAAAAAAAAACCCCAAACGATAGACGATAATGTGAAATCATGATAAAAACAGTTCAGAGTAACAGGGAAAAATTGCCTGGTTGCCATGTCACCTTCCTTATGATATTTTATATATATATATATATATATATATATATATATATATATATATATTTTACACAGGTCGGGAAAAGAGTGTATATAAATGAATGTATACAAGCGAAGTACCCAAAATAACATGCTCTAAACAAAATACCCACCTTGGTAAACAAGGTACACCGGCAACGATTAAGGTGCAGAATGTGAGAGTATTAAACGTCTTTACATGCTATGGGTAGTGTGTAAATGCTCTGGATGCATGGGTTGTCATTATGTCCGCTAATTCTGTAGTAAATCACTTGTGGTTGTAGTGGTGTATGCCCAACATGTCATGCTTATATGCTGGAGCATGTAAAAAGTATACTTGTGCAAAATGTGCATTTAAGGAACAAAATGCAGCAAAAACTACTAAATATGGACAAAAAGTAGACAGCAACTAAATGACTGAATTGCATAACATTGTGCATTTCTAGCATGACCTCATTTTGCCAGCTATTGTCAACAGTAGTGTGTTATTTTGCAGAGTTTTAGGGGGGTTCCTAAGACAATATTGGATTGTGGTCATTATACTGTAGTGGCGTTATGTTACATTTCATTCCGCCATGTTTTGCCTTTTGTCACATTTGTTGCTCAAAACAAATGTATAAAAACTGTAGTTCTGCCATTTATGTTACATATCTCCCTGACTTTCTCAGAGACTGAAGAGACATACAGTTTAAGGCCAGCTGGAAAGCTCTGTTATTAAAACGCTCTCTGAAGATAGAGAGGAGAACACATGTACATAAAAAGCAAGAAAATGTAGTGTTCATCAATTTCATAGCACAAGTAGAAAAGAATCAATAAATATATAATCTGAATACATCCTCTGAGGATACCAGAGGATATGCATGCTGTGCAATAACAACTGGCTGTCCTAGATCAACACATTCACAGGGGGTCTTTATTATATTATTTCGCAGTGTACTACTCACTNCGTTATAAATATATGGATAGATTGAAAACTATATTACTCAATATTCTTTGGGCATAAGAAAAAAAGCTACGGCTTATTACCCCAGGTCCTAATACTTCTCATTTATAGTGATTCTATAGCCACATGACGGAACTCAACAGTGGTTGCTGTCTACTAGCAGCATTCTGGGTAATATTCTGTTACAGAGTCAGATAATTGCACTGTAGACAAGCTAAAACAACAAGAACTCAGATTTAAAAGGTTAATAGTCACAAGATGACTATAGCACAGAACATTTTGAAATTGATTACCTGAAGTAGAAAATAAAAATATATTAAAAGATAATTGAGTATCAGGAAAGCTATGAGCTGCGGCTTCCTTAGATAACGCAAGCCGCCCATGCCTAGAAGAGCGCATTTTACATTGGAGAAAGGCAACGTTCTTGGAATANATTTTTCCCATTTCAAAGTGACTATTATTTTCAAGTTCAGTTTAGAAAAACCAGAGGAAACTCTTGAATTGGTTTACACATCTTCTGTCCCAGTTGCCGTTGAAGCCCTCTTACTAGGCTTCATTACACACATATAAGCAGGTATACAATTTTGCGAAAAATGTAACTCTACTACAAAATAGAATATCTCGCACTTTTTGTGATCTTGGAATGTCTCCATGGAAATTTTAGATTTCAAGACTTATGTATTCTTGCTAGCTGGTAAAAGTAAGGCTGTATAAATGACGTGTTCACCATCGTTTCAATGTTCACCACCACATTAGCATTAAAAGTCCTTAATGGTTATCACAGTACATACGTATTTCNAACTGTACCATGTGCATAAATATATGTGCATTCTTGTGTGCATATGCTTTTACATATGCAGATCCCGCTTACATTTTTGCTTGAGTGTTAACCTGTGAGATTAACAATAAAACGTAAAAGCTGAATATTTAATTCATGTACAAGACAGGATCTGTTGTAACAGATTCATCAACCAATTGATTCATCTTGTTTCGGATGTAAATAAACTGTAGAAATGACAAGTGCTTACACAATGACCGATCCAAGCTACATAGTACTTCACCTGCCTGCAACTGAATGCAGCGGCCGTTTGCATTGGTCCACTCAACGCGTTTGTAAACAAACTTATTGTAGCACTTTTTGGCCATGGAATAGAATCTGAGGTAGTCAGTACAAAGTCAGACTTTACTTGTTTGGACTAGTTAGGTGGTGTCCTTGTAATCACCAATATTAGGAGTCCTTCTCAGGTCATAGTCTTGATCACAAGACCTCAGGCAAGGTCTAGAGATGGCACACTCTTCTGCCTTTACTGAAGGTGGTAATGGATTTCTCAGCATGCTTTTCTCGTGGACTTGTACAGGATGGTGGCAGAAGTGCGGGTGTGTTGCTGGAAGGTTACCATCTTTCTTTATATTCCAGGATGGACAGGGAAAGGAATCTGTAATGCAATGGTGACTTAAGTGAGTAAAACGGCATATAGTTCTAGCTCAGAACACCCAATTCCAGTTATCATGCTTCACAATAGTTTACAATATAAATCTATGGTCTTTGGTGGTCAATTAATATGACATTGCCCCTTTGGACTATTGATCAGCAGCAAGATGTAGAAGCAACTAAAAGGTCAGAAGAGAAAAATCCAAATTCAGGCATATGGGCACCTTACTGCCTGTTCCCCACTACTGGTGTTCACAAGAGTATAGAAGAGTAGAGATATATTGTACTACACATAAGACCTCACAATAGACTAATATGACATTAATAGAATGCCAAAGTGTGATGGAAGAAAGTAGTGGTAAAGCCCCTATTCCCATACAAAAAAAAAGCTTACCACTGCTGGATTTAACACCTTCATTTCTGTCATAGTTTGCGAGGAATGGCAAAACATCTCTCTCAGAAGCAGATGCCTCATTAGAGTGAGGGATATACATGTCCTTTGGAATATGGGTCACAAGGCTGGAAAAGGCCTGGTCCATTGGTTCCTCTTCTGTAATGTATGTATATGGACAGTATTCCCTGGTGCGCGAGTAGATATTAGCATTGTCGTAACAATCAGAGCAGATCATATGTTGTCCGGTACCTACAAGATAATGGACAATTGTATCAGATATTTCTTTTTATCACAGACAGATATAGAAAGAGAGATACTGTTGTATATTATGTATATTTTTTACTCGCACTATTTTCAAATCACTCACCTGGGGCTAGAGGATTATCCTGTATATCTGCTGTGGGAACGCCACCACTGCGACCATATAACTGGGGAATTCTGTTTTGCTGAATGTTAGATGCATATTGTGTGTTCAGGATTTCTGCATCAGCCTCACTACCAGTGTCCACATACAATCCTTTAGCAAAAGAGGAAAAAAAGTGTAATTGTTTAGCATTTTAATATTGTAGTATTGTAATATTATAGTATTGTAATTTATAAAGAATGTGGATCATTTCAGACTGCTTAAAATACCTTCCTAACACATTTAAATTATTGTTCACTCAAAATGAAACTATTCAGATATAAGTGTGTATATATATACATATATATATA
>JABWIB010008770.1:5622-24069 GCA_016617825.1 Platyplectrum ornatum | reverse complement strand
AAAAAAAAAAAAAAAAAAAAAAAAAGAAAAAAAAGAAAATATATATATATATATAAAATGCAACCTTCCTGCCAAAAACTAAAACAAATCACAGGCAGGCAAAAGTAAAAAAAGAGGTGCCAAATGGTGCCCAAATAGCGTTTTACAACCATATATGGGGTATTTCTAAAATGTGCAGAATTAGGGATTAAATTTAATGTTTTGTCCTCTGTTTAACATAAGTCATGTTAAAGAATAAATTGGATTAAAATTGGAATTTAAAAATGTTTCCTAACTGTGCTTTAAGCACCTAAATGTATAACAGACTTCCTACATGCTGTTTCGAATACTTTTAGGGGTGCAGTGTGTAAAACGGGGAGATTTATGGCATCTAACATGCAGGACTCTCAAAGTCACATCCAAATTGATCTGGTTCTAATTTTTTAAAATGTTGACATTTTCCTGAAAATGTGAAAAAATGCTATTAAGTTTATCAGACTCCTACAGTCCTGAAAAAGTACAAGAAGGTTTAACATATGCCAACATATAGACATAGTACGACTATTTGTCTTAACTTACAAGCAGAAACTTAAATCTCAAAACCAGTTGGATAAGTAAAAGCATTGAAAAAATTCCCACATAAATTAACACATCAGATTTGAAAAAAGTGATGTGTACTCTGGCCCCAAATAGACTACATCCTTAAGAGGTTAAAGTAGAATAGTTTGCTTTTTTTATTGTTATTTTTAAATAGTATGTTTGTTTACATTGAAGCTGTATTTTGGCTTGAGCACACTTTGTTTGTAGAACAGCATGTTTGATGTGTAGCTTTGTGTTTAGCATGTGTATTAATCGTGTTATTTGCAGGATTAAGGAGTAAATCCTTACAGATAACAAAGCTCCAAAGGATAAAACAGACACAATTAGCAAAACTGCTAATACGTTGCCCCTGGAGAGAGCACCAGTAGAGATAGGGAGAGAGTACAGAGATTAGAGTGAACATCCACTTGCAAAGAAGTAGACTATTAGAGATACTTACACAAGGAATATAAAGTAAGTGAAGGAACTTACTAAAAGAACAAGCTTACTTCAACTTTTGGACAAAAAAATGTCCTCTGCTGTAAATACGCTTGGAGCCTCCTTTCTTATTGACTCATTAATGGGGTGGAATGCAGGGAGCCAAGGAAAAGATACATGTGACATTGAAACCATATCAGAAAGCACTGAAAATGAACTTGGAGACAGAATTTATTCTTCTATAGGTAACACACTGAGGTCTATTACAAATAGTCACATAGAGAAAAAAGACAGATTACTGGAAGATAACCAATTAGAAGACAAGGTAATGCATTCAGAACCTAATGTACAAATAAATTCCAAAACCGACCCAAGCAAGTCAGAAGAAAAATTAAAGGGATCTGTGGATATAAAAACTGAAGACAAGCTGGTAAAAATGAAAACTTGTCTGTTTAAAGAACAAACTGGAAACTTAGAAAATAATCAGCAGGAAATAAATATCATTCTTGAAAAACCTAATCAATCATATATAGCTCTAATTTCCAGTGCTATTTTATCTACACCAGAGAAAAGACTACAACTGAGCGATATATATCAGTGGATCATGGACACCTATCCATATTATCAAAATCAGGTAAACAATCACACTTAATAAAAAATTATAATTTGTAGCAATTTTATGGTAAACAAAATGTTAATTTTGTATTGGCATCCCTCATTTGGAAATGTATTATTACATACCTCTGTGAAATCTTTACACTTTAAACTAAATTGTATATTGTAGTAGAGCACTCATTTATGCTTTGATCGTGAAATTTTAGTGTTTACAAAAGGTGTACTTATCTAATGCGATATCATCCAGCTCTGAACCAGAAAAACATTGTAAATAAATTATATATATATTTATCAATCTATATATATCTATAATAGTATTATTATTATAAATTATAAATTTGATTTTCCAATAATATACAATCTATGTATCATTAGGACAAGAGCTGGAGAAATAGTGTGCGCCATAACCTCTCTCTAAATGAATGCTTCATTAAGGCTGGACGCAGTGATAATGGAAAAGGTCATTATTGGGCTGTGCACCCTGCCAATATAGAGGCATTCTCCCGTGGAGACTATCAGCGTCGCAGAGCTAGGAGGCGCATCCGCAGGTATATCAACTGTGCTACTATTTGAAGGTAGAATTTCTTAAATAATATTCTTTACAAAATTTGTTAATGATTCTGGAAAGAAAATTGTATTGTCACATATTAAACACTAAACTCTCTTTCATAACTATGTTTTGCATCATTTGTGAAGGAGCACTTTATATCTGTGATAAATTAAATATAAAATATAACAACAACAACCAGACCACTGTTCTGTTAGAGAACCTACCTTATGGGTGCACACTCCTCAGCTTCCATTGATATAAGTAGTAATACACTATTGTTCACTCAAATCAGCTTAATTACAGATCCAGGCTTTATCCAGCTCCGACAGGAATCACAACATTTTTTTACTAAAATTTAAACATTTAATCTCAATCATTAAAAAAAAAGGTTAAAACATGTCAGGCCAACTCTAGCTAACATTTAATGTAAACATTTATTAATTCACTGGCAGCTTAAATGTGCAAATTTACAAATGGATGATTATTCAATAGAGAGTTTCAAGCAGCTTATTCAATAGATATAATATATATAATTGTTATTGTGACAGAACACAGATGATAGAATTTCAAAATTAAGGAAAACCAAGTCAAATGTATTCACTATTTGAAACAATGTACTTGTATACCTTTTTCTAAAAAAAATACAAAAGATAATTTTTTGCAAATTTTCCGGGGGTAGATATACAAAACTGCGGGAATGCAAAAATGGAGATGCTGCCCGTAGCAACCAATTGCATTGTAGCTTATATTTTCTATTATGTAATAGAAAAATTAAAGCTAGAATCTGATTTCTAGAATCTGGAAGCTAGAATCTGATAAAGCTAGAATCTAGTAATTATAGGCACAGGAATCACAAACAGCACCTTGAAAAATCTTTTTCTAGCTAAAACAGATATTAGATAAACTGCGTGTGACAAGTGGGCCACTGACACTAACTTTTACAAGCGACAACTGTCTATCATAGTTTGGGAAGCAGTGGCTTAGAAAAGACAGTATTAGTATTGGAAAAGAAGGCTGCATCTAAATTCTAGAGTCCAGGGTGTGGTGCAACACACCAGTAATTTTTACACTTAAACTCTTCATCTCTATTTCATTTCTATAATACTTATTTCAGGTCTCTGTTTTGTTTTTTTCTAACAGAGTATCATCCATTCTAGCAAATCCATCTTCCTTTCCTCTCTACAATTTGCCTTGTCTTCACTCAAGATTTTGCATCTGCTGCTCCCCGCTTTATACCCATTCCAGTACGCCTCATATTTTCCCTCTCATGGAATATCCTCTCCAGTGTCTACAACAGTCTTTTACCATACCACATCTCTTGCCATGGCGCCAATTGCCTCCTTATGTATAACTAAACTGCCAAGAGAAAGTGTAAAATTACAAACTGTGATTTAAAAATTAATGTGTGTGAATTCATTATTGCTTTCCTTTAAAAACCCCTGTGTATCTCACATATAAATGTACATTTATTTTCTATGTTATGGTTTAATCAATGAAAAAAGCTTAGCAAGCACAGAGATATATGTAGACAGCAATTATATTAAATAAAACAATTTGTCTGCAAAGCTTAAAGCCTAATTTTGAATTGGACAAATGTTTACCATGTACTTGTAAATATTCAATATATTTTTAAGTCTCATATAAAATTATTTTTATTAATCCCAACTTCATAAAAATAGAATAACTGTAAACAATTACATTTAACAATGTATTCTCCTTATAAAAACATACAATCATAAATGATAGTTTATAGACAAAGATAGCCTGGCCATACATCTATACCATTGGGACAAGATGCTGTGCATCGATGACCATGAATCTTGCCTTCAGCAGGACCAGCACATCACATCATCTCACACCTATCGCATAGGTATATAGTCAACATAAGATGTAGGTGAGGAAATGAGAGCTATAAGACCAGTAGTAAGAGACATGATCAACTGAGGACAGTCAAAAGAGTAGTACAGGTTGTTTTTTTTTTATTTTTTATAAATAATGGCTTAAATTCGCTAAGCGGGAAATATGCAGGGGAATTGAAAAGTGGAAATGTTGCCCATAGCAACCAATCAGATTCGAGCTCTGTTTCATTTTACATACTTGAGAATGCGAGCTTGAATCTGATTGGTTGCTATGGGCAACATCCCCACTTTTCAATTCCCCTGCAAACTCCCTGCTTAGTGAATTTAGGCCAATATCTGAATTGTACTTCTACAATAAGGTTTCTTGGTGTATGGAAAGGTTTTTAATTCCAGTCTAGACATGTATTTCACTTAATGAAAATTATAGCTTTGTATGTTTTAACCATGTAGAATTATGGTCACATCCTGTGATATTGGATATATATTTATTGCACTGTTTTGCAGTCAATTCATAATTCTGCTGCCAATATATAATATACCTTGTACTCCCAACATTGTCCTAATTTCTTGCTAATTGCTTATGAGGCTCTTAACAAGATATTCAGCTTTGGGCATTGTAATTGTTCTTTAGCCGGATTTGGAGCTCACTGTTTTAGTGTTAATCTGAAGGTTTAATCGGACGGAATCTGCTGAACTTAGAAAAATAGGCAGCTTAACACAGACATCTCGTGCCTCAGTGCCACAAAATGTGTCATACTAGCACTCTATGAGGACAAGAAATTTCCATTTAATTCAAAGTTTCAAAGTTCAATGACCTAGACGTTAATATCTTGCAATAATGTAAGATGCAACTAATGTACTCACCTGAAAAAAATTGAAAAATCTGAAATAAAATCCCATTAGCATCAGCAAAGGAAACAAAGCCTTTAGGTTGGGCTTCTATGTTTCAAATTCTCTTAGGAAATATTATTATAAAGTCAGACACAATTTTTGAAAGACTTTATTGACAGGAGAACACAGCATTCTGCATTTGCATGTGATCATACCAGGTAGGAATAAGGGAAAAGAGTCTGCAAATAATGAATCATTATTACAAAAAAAGACAGTGAAAAAGATAACCTAAGGTCAATTGTGTAATGGTGATAAGTATTAACGATAATGGTGATAAGTGATTGTTAAAATGCTTGTAAAATAAAATCATGCCTCTGTACATTTGCATAAAAGTTGAATAATGAGCTAGACTGTGAAAACAAGTATAGTTATAAATATTAACAGTTAGTCTTCTGTACAAGCGTGTGTGTAGCACTCCAAATGGGTTTTATTTTTTTATGGCTAAGTGACCCAATAATTGTACCATGTGTACCCACCTTAACCTGTTGCTCTGCAGTTAAGAGTTATCTATTTATCTATAAAAGTCTTAATATATTTGTATCGTCTGCAAATAATACTTAGTTTATTTAATTAATTTATCATTTTTCTTGCCAGTCACTGCCAGCATAAGTCACTGTAACTGGTAGGACAACAACTCTATTTGTCTAATTAATTACATTTATGCATATACAATATAACAGGAGGTCTGTAAGTTCAACTTGTTTAATCAACATGATAAAACATAACATCCTCCAATTGGTTGACTAAGAAACTGGTATATACATGTGGTGGTTGTGTCAATTGTTGTCATGGGGCAATTTTTCTCACATCCTAATATTCATCTAAGATTTGTCATGTGAGAGCGTATATATATTGTGTACATAATCCTGTGCTCCTGTTCAAAAATATACGCTGGTAAAACATTACATATGCTGAACGAATGCTGAAGAATGGCTGTTCATTGTTCATCAATTAAAAAGGCTGTAACCCCTGTTGACAATAAAACACCAAAAAGTTCTTGAAGTCAGACACTTCATAAAAGATTTCCAATGTATGTCTGTGGCTCATATACCCCCCTACGGAGAGGAGGGGTTCAGGAGAGCTTACTCCTCTAAAAGGAGGCACATCTTATATATTCTTCAGAGCAATGACCCTGGAGGGCCTCAATGAGGAGCCAATTTGACCTGTTGTATATAGAATTTAAAAAACTATTTTTTATGTTAGTTTTTTAGTGTGTGTTTACTGTGGTGCAACAATGGTTTGTGTATCATGTTGTCAACGCTTCATTTGGAAACCAGGTCATCGGTGGGAACGCTTGATTGGCATTGCTATTCTGCAGCTGTATGCAGTTAGCTGTTTCTTATACTTACCATTGACGTGTTGAGATTAATAAAATGGCTTATACGCTGTCCATATACTGGTGGCATTATGTTAAATAACTATTTTGGCTACAAAGATACACAATACAATATGCCTGAATACTCATATGATAAACAAAAACGTATCCGGTAGTATGGAATATCAGCCGAGTTGTGGTTTTGTACTTTTATTTTTTGCCCATTGCACTTTTTCACTTGCTAATATCTGTGATTGATATTGTGATCTGTGCCCACAATACTGTGGTTTAAAACAATGGAGGTTGGAAATGTTATGGACACTTAAAGTGACGTTGTCTACATCAACACTATCACACAGTAAAAAAATTGTTTATTGTGTTTCTAAAATGTATATGGATGCTCCAACCATGTTTATTTTATTGTATGTACTGAATGTTTAAAAAAAAAACCCAAGTTATTATAGAAAGAATGTATTTCTTTTATTTTGTTATACTACTTTTGCTTTTTATAATTGACAGATGCCAGGCCCTCTCTAATAGTATTGATATTGTACAGTATGCATGAAAGAAGACATATCCCATACAAGACAAAAAAAAGTATTCGAATGTAGCAGCTCTGAATAGAGCGCAGGGAGAGAGGCATGCCTTATGCCCCGCATCCCTGCGATATGTAAAAAACCGCAGAGGCCCCGGACACTGTGTCTGGAGCCTCTGCCAGTGTATACTGGCAGCGTACGCTGCGAGCATGAATGAAAAAAAAAAAAAAATAAAATATTAGTTAAATAAAAAAAAACACACACTTTATTTATTATTTTATTTTTTTAATTATTTTTACTTTTTTTTCCAGTAAATGAGGCAGGTATTTGTCCATAGGACATTACCTGCCTCGGTCCCTCTGCGCTAAGCCTGCACCATGTCCAGACATGGTGCAGGCTGTGCTACCAATTAGCAGGGCTTAACCCTGCTAAAAGCACATATGCAAATGAGAAAAGGGGCGTGGAACGCCCCTTTTCTCATTTGCATTTGCCGGAGTCGCAGAGGCCATTCAGAGCACAGGCGCATGTCGGCGAAACATCGCGTCTCCGCCAGCCTGGTGGAGACGCAGGGCTGAATCAGCCCCTTAGAATCTTCCAATACATTCAAGTAAAAGCAGTAAATATAAACCATGAAAAACCAATCAGTATAACTTAATGCTATATCAAGTGAAGTACAAATTCAAGGGTAGCACGGATGTTTTAGAGGTTGATGCTTCATTAACCTAAGGTTGCAAATTCAATTTCTGGACAAGACCTTGGAGTATATTTACTAAGCGGCGAGATTACAGTGAGATTGGAAAGTGGGGATGTTGCCCATAGCAACCAATCAGATTCAAGTTCTCTGTTTAATTTGACACACTGGAGAATGTGAACTTGAATCTGTTGCTATGGCAACATGCCCATTTTCCAATCTCACTGCAATCTCGCCGCTTTGTAAATATATCCTTTTCTATGTGCAGAGATTGTATGTTCTCCCCGAGTCTGCATGGGGTTCCTCCCAAATCCAATCAACATACAGGTAGGCTAATTGGGAGCTGACAAATTGTCCCTAGTGTATGTGTTCCAGCGCTGCAGACCCTTTGTATTAAATATGTGTAAATAAAAAGAAATACAATTCTCATGATATTGATATCAGCACAATATAAGTCTTCATATTATGAAAGAGATTGAAATCAAAATAATAAACTGTCATTTTATTGGTGCTTGTTGTTGGTTAATATTGGTGATAAACTGTGGCCACATATTGGGAGCTGTTAAATAATTAAAAAAGTATAATAATGGTAGGACACTCAAATCATTTTAAGACATATTTTTCCTTACTACAATACATTCTGATAATTGTGCTTCTATATTGTCATATCCTCTAATAAGTAAAGCTGGCCATACACTATTCAATAAATTGTTCCAATCGACCGGCTTTAGTTACTGAATGTGAGTGTTTGAATGCAGGGAGAATGCTTTATTTTTGCATGTTGCACACAGATACTGACCAGCGTTATTATTAGACTTATTAGACTTGGGCTGGAAACATCATCTCTCACCTGTATTACTGATAGAATACTCTTGACTAAAGCTGGTCGACTGCATATTTACTGCATAGTGTATGGCCAGCTTTAGAGCATATTGCCTGAGTTGAGAAGTTATAATGACATTTAACATTGTAATGTTACTTCATATTGTAGTTAATTCTAGGGTAGACAAATTTAATTTTACCCGAAGCTTTTTACACACAGGGGTTGAAATTCAACACAAAAGCATATTTTTAAACTCTTTAGCATTGCATACTATGCAGTTAATGAGTACTCACTTAAAACACAATGAGATTGTGATATGCATGAGCATTAAGTTAAAATGGATAAGCAAAGTATAATCTCACCAAAGCATGTACATTACTTGTTTGTAGTTCCAACATTAGACAGCATCTTCTATCTGATGTTACTTTACATACTTTGCTAGACCTAAAGGTGAATGGTGACTATGTTCTTTTTTACTGCATTATTACAGAGATCCATAACCGAATCCAAATAACTTCTGAGACTGCCTGGGAGAGGCAGGGTAAAGGGGCATATCCAATGCAATTAAACAAAAATCCAGACCCGGACACAGTTTACGGTAAAATATTTGTTCCAGGCACAGAAGTACAAAAAGCTGTACTATTGCATTAGCATTTAACATTTCAAAGACATTGCTAGTGTATGCTACTTGAGCACTGCAGTGTTTTGGTTTAAAAAAACAAAACAAAAATGTTCTAATTATATATTTATTTATTGGAAGCTATTTTTATACAGGACAATGCTTTCACTTCATTTGCATTGTCAATGAATTGCATCATTTGCAATATACATAACAGAAAATTACCTTGCACTTGTGTTTGCTTTGCTCAGGCAAGGGAACCAGTCTGGGAATGTAGCTGCATTGTGCTAGGCTGAGTTGTACTTGTCTTGGGATCCAGAGCTGCAGTTTTGTTCACATGGTTTTGGGAACACGGGTGCGTTTTTGTTTTTGGGTCTGGAGCACGTTCAACATCTGTCACCCTGTTGTCCATACAAATGCTATTCATATCTTGGAAATCAAACATATGGCATTTAAAAATCATGTAGAAAGTGGATTTTCTTGTGCATGTGGGTGGTCTGTAGCAGTGTTCTCAGCTAACAGACAACAAAATAACATTATAAAATACAAACATACATTTCTGTTTAAAATTCAAGCTTCTTTTACAAGTGCAATTAGCTGTGAGAGCTTTCAGGGATTATCAGAGCCTAATTAGCACCATCCTCAATATCTCCCACAATGTAGATACTCTGTTGTGCAAAACATGACATTTGCATCAGCCAAAAAACATTGTAAACATTACAGGGATTTGTATTTACTATTAAGGTGCTTAAATCTTGGTAGTTTAATAGTAGTACCGAGATCCTTGTAAAAAGCCTGTAAAGTAATATGTGCTCATACATCTCTTAAAGAATAAGATTTACAATAAATTTTGTAGTTAAATAAAATTATAAGGAAACATCTGCTTGTTGCTGTACTATTACAAAGTCTTGCAGGCTAGAATATAGCATGAAAATGTGGTAGAATACAGTATTTCCATAAAATATATAACAGAAAATCAGCAAATAGGGTATAGAAGTGAGAATATCCTGTGTACAAGAAGCTATGTGTACAAGTGACTGATATCTATCTGTATTAGGATGTGGTTTGCTGCTGCGAACAGTCCTGCTGTTGCAGACAACAGAACAGAAACATAGGTAAACGCAGACAGAGGGCTCCAAAAGCAGGAGTTTCTCGACTCCCACAGTACCAACATGCAAGTATTTTGAACCCCATTCCTTTCCAAATTCCCCACAGGTTAACCCTAACCTACATCTACCCGCAGCCTAACCCCAACTGTCTTTCCGCTCTGCCTAACCTTCCTTTTTGCCAACAGCTGACAGTGTTCAGCATATTACTTATCATAAAAATTATTTTTACCATACTCACTATAGCAAAATAGACACAATAACTGTCAGCTATATGTATTTTGAAAAAGGGATTTTCACAGCGACGAATACATCCCGTTTTAGATGTATTTGGCTATACCATAACTCATATCACTAATGACATATCTATTTATCTATCTCTATATATGTATATATACAATCCATAAATAAGTGGCACTCTGTGTGTGTGCAATGAGTCAGTTACCATCCAGGCTTCTTTCATCACTGCAAATTAGATTTTGCTAGTTGCTATATTAAAGCACATTTCTCCATGTAATAAGCATGTTTAGTTTTCTATTCCTTATTCCTTAATTAACCTAGGAGACAATTTAGAAAGGTGGACATACTGCATGGAAATTGGGTTGAGCTCCAGGTAGAATTGGCACAGTGTCACACGGATCCTTAATGTAAAACCAACTGATCTGAAAATTGTTTGAAGCATTTTTGAACCTTATTGGCAGTGTTACAGCAAAGTGGTCTTCCATACAACTATTGAGTGAAACTACTGATTATTGGCTGATTTTTTGATAAGTGTATAATGTGTACCTGGATTTATTGTAAAAAAAAAAATGTATGTTACTACTGGTCCAGTTTGTTTAATTAAATGAATAAAATAACGTTCTTAAAATTCTCACATTTTTTACATTGCATTGTGCTACTTTCCATTATAATTATAATAATTTTTTATTATTATATAGGATTATAATATAGGATATTATATAAGGTTATAAGGTCTGCGGGCCATCCACAAGAATGATGTCATTCTCCTGGTGGCCATAGAACAATAAAGAAAAACCTGCAAAAAAAATGTAAAAAATTAAATAAAAATATACTTATTTTACATGTCTTCGCTGGACACCGGAGCGGTGCCCAAAAACTTCTCCCTATGCGCCAGCATCTCCGTCTTGCACGGGGAGGACAGTGTATATGTGTGACAGCGTCACGTATAAACAGCTTCCTCTCCGACTGCAATGGATGCACCGGAGCAAAGGGAGAAGGAGCTGGGCACATCTGTAAAGTATGTATTTTTTATTACATTTTTTTCTAATTTTTACAGGTCTTTCTTTCTTTTCTTTTTTTAGGTAAACAAACGAACATCGGTGATCAATCGGAAAATCCTTTTGAAAACCGATGATACTTGTTTACGTTTTTCAGTGTTTTGTTGCAGAATATTGTGTATTTTGGGTAAAAAGCGACCTGTGAATGGCCACCTTTAAGCCCTGTACACATCACGATAGTTACATTTTTAAGACCATCAGCTGATTGAAATATGTCTTCTGAAATATATCAGCAAGCTGCACAAGCTCCATTCGTGTGAACAATCCCAGAATTCTTAGCTGTCGTATTCTGCTGCAATTACACATCCACCAAGGGGTATATTTACTATGCAGGGAATTTGCTGGGGAATTGAAAAGTGGGGAAGTTGCCCATAGCAACCAATCAAATTCGAGCTTACATTCTCCAGTACGTAAAATGAAACTGAGAGCTCGAATCTGATTGGTTGCTATGGGCAACTTCCACAATTTTCAATTCCCCAGCAAATTCCCAGCTTAGTAAATATACCCCCAAGTGGCTTTATACTGAAGTGTTCACTACACATTGAAATTTTCTGCAGACAGTGTTTTTTCTGTACATTTGCTGGGGTATTAGGCCAGACTGAACCAATTTATCTGGTGACTGTTAGTTTTTTTGTTTTATCTTAATATAAGGTTAAACAATTATAACAATTTTTCAATTATATGGAAAGCTTTTGACACTATGCTAATATTTAGATTATTTAGATTGAAATTGAATCCGCAGGGGATCTGTATAATTGAGTTTCTGCATTACCAATGTACGTTTGGATTTGCAGATCCAGTCCTTACTGTTTACATGTGCACTGAATTTAATTTACATTTCAATTTCATGTAAATTACACATTCTCTAATGAATCATATTTCTCACATATGGAATCTCCTTTTAATTGAGCAGTCTAGGATGCACCAACATTGCTTTGATAAAGTGCGCAGGTAGCAGACAAAGTGTGTCAACTGACCTTTTAATAAGCGAACCTTTACTTTAAATTTGCTTATATTTTAGTCATGGTCTGTTAATGACACAGGTTGCCTATTGTTGAGGCTCTCAAAGGTTTCAGAGCTCTATGTATCAACTATGTCCAGCTTTTTTAAGCATTTGCAGATTTTATTCATGGCTTTGATCTAAAGAAGTACACACTAGCAGTGCATCTAACAAAATGATACTGCAACACAATTGTATTCCTGATTTTAAGGGATGATCTTAAGGGATGAAGCAAATCTTCACCTTGGCTTCACCTGGAAGCAAAATTTAAATCAGAAAACTGAATAATGTAAGAGATGATATTGCGTAGTTCCGCAGTATCGTTCATATAGGTATGATGTCAGATAAGAGGTAAGACCATCATGTGACATGACAACAATCAGAAAACAAACTCCAGTGTGCTGCTATATTATATTATACTGCTAGAAAACATTCATTATTTTTGCGTCACTGAATAACTCAATACATATAGCTAATCTACGTACCTATTCTTGGAATCATCTATTCTCTGCACAAGTCACTATGCAGATTGGAGCTGCAGATAAAATTGGTATAATTAGAAGAAAAAGAGAGCAGATAAGGCAGTGATGAGAATTTATAAAGTGATTGGTGTCATTCCTGTGTTAAGGACTAGCCAGCAAGATACTAGGGACTAGGTTTATCAGATTGTAGTCTCTAGGAAAGTGAGTGCTAGAATGTTGCCATATTGAAAGTGAGTTGCTAGAGGCAACATGTCCACCACTCCAAAATTGATTCATAGCAATGGAGCCAGGAGCACAAAGGAAGCAAATTCGCAAATGACACAGAATGGAATAAAGGTGGGCAAATGGGGAAGTCATGTAGCAGAGTATACTGAAGGGAGCGGTGTGGTATAAAGAAGGAGGCAGATGTGGAAGCCATGTAGCGGAAGACACAAAAGGAAGCTGCAGGGGACAGTTAAGGCAAGGCATGGACCAGAGGACACTGAAAGTACAGCAGGAAAACAAAACAGATCGTAAGGTGACAGATGAGAAGGTACAGAGGATAAAGATGGAAGTAGTAAGGGACACAGAAGAAGGAAGCACATGCACTAGAGGACACAGAAGGGAGCAGCAAAGGACAGATAAGAAAAACATGCAGTTGAGGATAATAAAAGGAGAAGCGGGGGACAGATGGAGAAGGCATTCATCAGAGGACACAGAAGGGGACAGTGGAGAAAGATGATTGATGTATGCAGCGGGCAACACAGAAGCTAGTAATTGCATACAGTGGAGAAAGATGCATAAGGTATGCAGCGTAAACCACAGCAGTGGGATACAAATGGGGAAGGTGTGAAGTGGAAGACACAAAAGTAAACAGTGATGGCAGATGGAAAATGCATTCAGCAGAGATACAGAACTGAGCAGCTGGAGAAAAATGGGGAAAGCATGCATTAAAAGACATAGGAGGGCCAAATGTCTAAAGGGATGGCAGGTGAAAAAGGAATACAGAGAAATGCATGAAAGGGAGCAGTAAGGTACAGATGGTAGGATAAAGTGGGGAGCAGAGGGCCACAGATAGGAAAGGCATGCACCAGCGGACACAGAGGGAAGAAGTTAGCAACACAGAGGGGGCAGATTTAAAAAACGATGCAGTGGGGGAACGAGGGGATATTCAACTCTTTACACTTTCCTATTTTACTCTTTCTATAAATTCAGTCAAACTCAAACAATAAATTAGTTCAAAACTGTATCAGCCCCATAATGTCAAATAGCTTTTTAGTATAACATTGCTGAGGATTAAATATACTACCACTGCTGAAATGCTGACACGTCAACAAATAGACCTTTCAAATGTATCAATATCTGTATACCTTTTCACATATGCAGCTATTTTATTTAAATATTATTTATATGCACACATTTTCATATGCAGAGTAACATACTTACCAGTCCCTTCCAGACTCTGCCTAAATCCTGCCCTTTTGTGCTTCCGCAAATGTGGCAAATTTTATTATATCATTAATTATCATTAGAAACCGTTAATACCTACTAGTTTGTCCCATTAATGGGACAAAGTGGTAGGTGGACGGGACAGCAGGACAGTTGCCTAAAAGCAGTACAGCCTCACTGAAATCGGGACAGTTGGGAGGTATGGATTACTTGTTTAGGAAAACAACTTTTTTCGTACTCTTAACAAAGCCACTTTGTGATTGCAGTATGGACATCATAGGCCTAAATTTACTAAGCAAGGGAGTTTGCAGTGAGATTGACTTGACTGCAAAATGTCATCTAGTTCCACCCCTTTAGTGATGAATTTGGCGTCCAATAGTGAGGGCCGTGCTTACATTAAATGGTGGCTAGCTTATACAAATCATGGAGGTTTGCCTGGTCTCCTGGGATTCTGAGAGCACTCTGTAACACTGGGAGAGTTGGCAACCCAGTTTAACACTATATGCAAGTTATGCATTTACAAATGCTACAGCTCTTTCAGTAAATAAAATAGTGGTACAGAAATAGAAATTTTTTTCATTGTTTTTGTTACAGCTGTAATACAAAAACCTATAGGCACATGTGATACACATAGTAGTACTCGACTGAATAAATTATGTGAAAACATGGAAAAATGTGTGTTTGTGCTGTGCACAATTCAATAACGAGAGCAAACAGACTTAACTGACCTATACAGAATACTGCAGATTAAAGTCTGGATTGGGTGCAATGGTTTTTACACTGCTGTATAATATTTAAATATATCCCCCCTTGTGTAAATGTTATGTGTTTACCACTCCATTTTGACAAATAGATCCTGAGAATCCACATTTGTATTGGAAGAATGCTGTGCACTCATATGCACACTTAAAATCCAGTCATTAACATTTATATAGGTGCAGTAAACCATGCATATATCTATATATCAACATTAGAATGTTTACATGTATTGTTATCCACTGTAAAAATCAACACGTATATCTATAATAAAAAAAATACAAAAAGATATAACAAGATAACTTTTAATCACCATAGGTGGTTTTTACACTTTAACAGCCCACGAAATTTCATAAGTTATAAATACACCATGGCTGTGCTCCAATTATAGTATAATTAATTCTGGTGACAATTTTTTTCATTTACAAAACAATTATATGGCAAAATTTCTTAGAACCTTATAAAGTAATATAATTATGTAAACATGTTCCCCTAATGATCCTGGTACTGGTTTTAGAAATATCTCTGAAATTGTTGTCTAATATATCTGAATAAAACTTTAAAGGTGCTTACAAATATAGATACAACAAACAAGGCATCACCAATTGCAATAGTTTCCCTACTCTCTACTAATTATATAGAATTATATTTGGAAGCAATGCCATCAAGGCATTAAAAAGTGCAAAAATAAATAAGTTTCTGAAAAACAAAATTACTTTTTCTTAATATTTATGGAAACTAAATCGGCTGAAGACCTGTTTTTTAAAATATCTAAAAGGCGATAAAATATTTTCACGTTTAGTTTATATGTTTACATATTTAGTTAAACCAGGAACTTTTTAAAAGCTGACCGGCTTAACGCACCCTGGTGTATAGGTCGGCTGTGCAGAGTACTGCTTATGTACAGTACTGTGAATTCCACATCAGAATGTGGAGCAGGTTCACTCACCATGCGCATAAGGAATGCAAATTGTACAGCACAGGATTTCCAAACAATCCTGCAATATGTACATGGCCTTTCCGCGTGTGGAGATTTTAGGTAGAATCCTGAATACAGAAAAGCTGTACATGCAAGAGGAATGCACTCCCCTGGCACATAAGCAATATAGAATAACAAATTCTTTACCTTAGTCTCCGATGCAGAGGCTAAAAGACACAATCTTATGTCTGTATGCAAACCATGTTATTGGAGCTTTTATTACACATTGTGAATGTGTATTTTATGCTTGACCAGATTTAAATGACTAAAACATAAAACATGTTTTAATGCCTCATCATTGTGAGTATTTGTGTTTATATGAATTAATTTTAGCAACATTTATAGATAAACAATACATTTAATTTAAATTTATGATGCTAAGTTTATACAATGCCTCAATATTTTCATAGTAAAAAAAGATTAAAGCTATAAATTGCAACATATTGCTCTTTGTCAATAAAATTATTAAAGATTTAATATAAATTCTCTTTCTTTTTTCATCAAAACACATCCATTAACACTTATTTACTTTATCTGTAGTTGAATTTGCTGAAGTTAAGGTGTCATATTAGTTATTACAATAGGAAACTGGAAAAAAGCATGAGATTTGTTATTAAGATATTCAAAAAAGTTCCATAAATTCATAAAAAACCCTTTAGTGTAGGGTTTCAGTAATAAGTGCTTCTGTACCTACAGTTTTTGTGAGAAGCACTGTTCAGCTGACGCCAAAAGCAATTTTGTTATACAGGCATTTGAAATATACACTTAGTATTAGCTGGAAAACCTTACTTATAGATGCCATAATCATATGTGCTTTGAAAGTGTCCTGCAAGTATAAACCTTGGTTTGGTCAGACAGGATTGATTTCAGTGCAATTGCAGTTCTTTGCAAGTATTATTAGTGCAACTCACCCATGCACACATTCCCCATCCTTATAACCATACATTCCTTTCAAACACTCCCCACCCCCATGCCCCCAGGAGGAAAATGGTTCCCCACCCTGGTCCCCTGTGCTGAGTATTCCACTCAAGTCCTATCCCTCCCATGAGGATAGTGCTAATTAGGCATCCCTTAAATATACTTTGATATTTATATACCTATTATATACACACTCACATATTTTTTCTCTATTTTATATATATATATATATATATATATATATATATATATATATATATATATATATATATATATATATAAATATACACATACATATATATATAAATATGTATTAATACACATATACATCTATATATCTTTCTTAGAGATATCAAGGGTTTTTTTTGGTTTTCTTTATGAACTGCCACCAGTTCCCAGACTCAGACAACCAGCATGTATCTCTCCAGGTCCATTGCCATTTTCTGAAGGAGGAGAAAATGCTGTAGTGTCTTCTCGAATCCTAGGTTTACGCCCTCTGCGTGAGGGTATACCATTGCAGCCATCTTTCTTTAGGTGTCTGTGCAGGTGGTCAGAACGGACAAAGGTTTTGTGGCATGCCTGGCACTGATATGGACGCAGCCCTGTGTGCACGCGAGTGTGATTTTTCAGGTCGTAGTTATGTGCGAAGGCTGCACCACATTGCTGACAATGGTAAGGCTTTTCTCCTGTGTGCTTCCGCATGTGAACCTTTAGCTTGTCTTGCCTGTAGAAAAAAAAAGCTACATAGTTAATTAAGATGTTAAATAAAGACTTGGGCCCTTATTCACTAAACTGCGAGAATGAAAAAGTTGCACACAGCATCAGATTCGAGCTGTTCTAGCATGCAAAATAAAACTGAGAGCTACAATCTGTTTGGTTGCTATTGGCCACTTTTCCATTCCTTCAGTTTAGTGAATAAGGGCCTTGTAGAAGCTTTAGAATAATTAAATAGGAAAAAAAGGAAATTGTAATAACATCCCAAGAGATAATCTACTCAAAACAATGAAAGAAACTAGATATATTTCAATGGTCATTACATGTCAAATTCCATTAACAGTATAGAGAATGTCAGATGAAAATAATGCAAGAATATTCTCATGGAAAATCCAAACAGCATTACCAGATAAATTCAAATGTACCACAAATTAGCAAAAAGTGGGAATGAAAAAATTTGTATGAAAAATACTGTATATTGGAATGAGAAAAATCTCTTAAATTGTTGTCTAATATATCTTTAAATAAAACTTTAAAGGTACTTACAAATATAGATACAACAAACAAGGCATCATCAATTGCAATAGGGTCCTTACTTTCTACTAATTATATAGAATTATATTTGGAAGCAATGCCATCAAGACTTTAATTTTTGTACTTTTTAATGCAACAGTTTCTGAAAAACAAAATAACTTTTTCTTAATATTTATGGAAACTAAATTGGCTGAAGACCTTTTTTTAAAATATCTAAAAGGCGATAAAATACTTTCACGTTAAGTTTATATGTTTACATATTTAGTTAAACCAGGAACTTTTTAAAAGCTGACCGGCTTAACGCACCCTGGTGTATAGGTCGGCTGTGCAGAGTACT